>JAWNOR010000184.1:0-255128 GCA_035045885.1 Drosophila borealis | reverse complement strand
TGCGTAACCAGACAACATGTTTCCCAATTTTTCGCAAAATCTACCCTTCTTGCGTGTTTAACACTTTTCGAAAAATGTAGGCCTCCTTGATGGAAAACGCGGTTTTCCTTACATAAAAACTAGTTTAATAGTTTCAGCGTTTTTGGAAATTCTTATTTATTTTCATTGTGAAAATTTGTATGATACATTTTTCGCTTCACGGCTCTAGAATGGCACATGGAGATTTAAGATTGAATAAACGAAATTTTGTTTTTCGTCTTCCCCACAATATTAACATGGATAGAACACGTTGATTTCAATGGTTCTTTATTCGAAGGGACTTAAACATATATTCCAATAGATTAAATTTTTCACGAACAGAAACTAGGTGAAAATATTAAATCTAAAAGAGTGTTAAGATCCGACTTGTCGTTCACATTCCTTTTATCGATTTGCCGGCTAGACAGAGATCAACCAGGAGTGAGTAAGACCACTAACTATACAATGCATAGATATGTCAAACAGCAGAATAATCGAAACACGATAAATCGCAACGACTGAGCCCAATGGGTGCCTACGCCCATTTTAGTGTGCCCAGATAGAGTAAGACTGCTGAGAGTGGCAGCCGAACGCCGGCTTCGAAAGCCAACCGTTCAGTATGAAGCCGCATCTCGCTCAGCACAGAACGTCGCTGCGACTGATGCTTTTTTTTTTAATATATGTTTATATGTTAGTTTTAAATCCTTACAGCCCAAGTGCATATGTATGCATGTGCAGAGTTTGCCTCGCTCTCACTCATTGCTTTGCACGCTTGTGTGCATCTCTTTCTCCCTGCATAGCTGCTCGAAAAACTCCGAGATCTACAAACATACATATGTTTATGTTGTGTGGATGTGCGCACGAGTAGATCACGGCGTTTGTCGCGACCCAGAGATATTTCCTTTAATTGTGTGCCCTCTGTGCCTGTGAGAGCAAAATTCACACACATTCAAATTTTCTATCATGCAATTGAACATTGCAACCTCTAAAGTAGGATGATATACATCCTCAGGAAGAGATAAAGGAGGGGGCCTGAAAACATTAGCAATAAGTTAGTCATTAACAAATACAAGATCAAGAGTTCTGTTTAAATGATTAGAAATTATATCGACTTGAAATAACGAAAGGTCTCGCATGCAATCTATAGAGGCATGCTGGGCTGAGGGTACTAGATAATTTTCGGCAATGAATAATGGCCAATAGATGTTACGTTAATTATAATCACCTAACACTTTAAATAGAGCATTATCATGCACGTGTGCAGAAACTTCTTTAATACAAGTAATACGTTTTATATAAACTTCAATATCAGAAGAAGAAGAAACATAGGAGCATGTAATATAGATATCGCGTGATGGAAAATACACCTTAATTGAATCAATCTCAGCTACAGTAGGCGTAGTAAAACAGAAAGGTTCTGGCTGAAAAGCAGATTTAACGGCAATTAATACCCCACCACCTCGAGTCGGCCGATCATTTCTATGACAGGAAATGGCTGGTTTCGCCTTTTGCCTTAACTCGTGAACAATCATGTGAGGAGGCCAACATTTAGGTTCACAAATGATTTGGAACAAATCATGTGAAACCGTAATTTAAAATGATGCTACATCACGAGGAGTGGAAAAATAAATTTGGTTATTGGCACGCTAGCAGAAGATTTGCTAGCAATATAGGCTGCCAATGACATACAAGTGGTGTCAAAAGAATGTTAAAACACAACAACTTGCCTACGAGGGGCAACAACGGTCAAAGTAGGAGCTGATGGTGAGGTAAAACAGGAGTTGGTGGGGCCAAAGAGGCGCCATGGTTACTTTTAACAGTCTGGGCTAGAATGCGCGCAAGTCTGCCTTTGCAGACAGAAGCTGACTGTGCTGAAGTAATTTCGCTGACTGGGGCAGATTCAATTACAGGGTCTACTGGGACTATTCCAGGGGATACCACAAGGGTAATATTTGGACAATCGCTTAGAGAAGTCGATAATGACAACATTAGAGATAAATACAAATTTCTAGGCATGGACAAAAGGGGCGTAAGTATTTGGATAAATGGAGAGGGCAAATTCAAGCATTGTGGCTCTAGCCGACGATTGGGTAGAGACTCGAATTTATATTTGCTAAGCAACTCAAAACTCAGTTGCTTAAGAGCTGCTTAGCCACATTATTAAGTTTAAAGAATTGAATTATACATTCTGGATGCATGATTTTCGATGCATACTGGGCGCAACCAACGCAAGCCACCGCGCATTTAGCATGCATCATATTCTCACACAGCCAGCAATTAACAAACTGCGACTTTGCGGAATCTTCAGCCTGCTTGATCGTGCAAGGCTTCTTACAACATATTTTCTAACGGCGTTACAAGTTTAGCAGAAGTTGCGAGAGCGCAGAGCGAAGCGAAAAACGATGCACAAAAATAGAGCAAGCAAGCAAGCTCAAATAATCTTCGTACGCAAACAAATTGTTTTGAGCAAAAGGCAACAGCAAAAATTCGTGACTGCGCGATGCACAAGCAGAAATGTGCACCAGTTAGCACAAGCACAAACAAATGCATGCACAAGGGAGCCCCAAAACAAAAGAATCAAAACATACAATAACCACAACACGGAACTTTAAGCTTTGTCAAACCTATTTCGAAATTCAGCCCGCAACCTTGGTAAATTGGCGTAAAGAAGATTTCAGAAAGTTTTTATTTACATCCGATCGGCTTTAAAATAATTTTTAAAGATCTTAATGACAATTAATTTGAGACATGTTTCTCAATTTTTCGCAAAATCTACCCTTCTTGCGTGTTTAGCACTTTTCGAAAAATGTAGGCCTCCTTAATGGAAAACGCGGTTTTCCTTACATAAAAACTAGTTTAATAGTTTCAGCGTTTTTGGAAATTCCTATTTATTTTCATTGTGAAAATTTGTATGATACATTTTTCGCTTCACGGCTCTAGAATGGCACATGGGGATTTAAGATTGAATAAACGAAATTTTGTTTTTCGTCTTCCTCACAATATTAACATGGATAGAACACGTTGATTTCAATGGTTCTTTATTCGAAGGGCCTTAAACATATATTCCAATAGATTACATTTTTCACGAACAGAAACTAGGTGAAAATATTAAATCTAAGAGAGTGTTAAGATCCGACTTGTCGTTCACATTCCTTTTATCGATTTGCCGGCTAGACAGAGATCAACCAGGAGTGAGTAAGACCACTAACTATACAATGCATAGATATGTCAAACAGCAGAATAATCGAAACACGATAAATCGCAACGACTGAGCCCAATGGGTGCCTACGCCCATTTTAGTGTGCCCAGATAGAGTAAGACTGCTGAGAGTGGCAGCCGAACGCCGGCTTCGAAAGCCAACCGTTCAGTATGAAGCCGCATCTCGTTCAGCACAGAACGTCGCTGCGGCTGATGCTGTTTTTTAATATATGTTCATATGTTAGTTTTAAATCCTTACAGCCCAAGTGCATATGTATGCTTGTGCAGAGTTTGCCTCGCTCTCACTCATTGCTTTGCGCGCTTGTGTGCATCTCTTTCTCCCTGCATAGCTTCTCGAAAAACTCCGAGATCTACAAACATATATATGTTTGTGTTGTGTGGATGTGCGCACAAGTAGATCACGGCGTTTGTCGCGACCCAGAGATATTTCCTTTAATTGTGTGCCCTTTGTGCCTGTGGTAGCAAAATTCACACATATTCAAATTCTCTATCATGCAATTGAACATTGCAACCTCTAAAGTAGGATGATATACATCCTCAGGAAGAGATAAAGGAGGGGGCCTGAAAACATTAGCAATAAGTTGGTCATTAACAAATACAAGATCAAGAGTTCTGTTTAAATGATTAGAAATTATATCGATTTGAAATAACGAAAGGTCTCGCATGCAATCTATAGAGGCATGCTGGGCTGAGGGTACTAGATAATTTTCGGCAATGAATAATGGCCAATAGATGTTACGTTAATTAAAATCACCTAACACTTTAAATAGGGCATTATCATGCACGTGTGCAGAAACTTCTTTAATACAAGTAATACGTTTTATATAAACTTGAATATCAGAAGAAGAAGAAACATAGGAGCATGTAATATAGATATCGCGTGATGGAAAATACACCTTAATTGAATCAATCTCAGCTACAGTAGGCGTAGTAAAACAGAAAGGTTCTGGCTGGAAAGCAGATTTAACGGCAATTAATACCCGACCACCTCGAGTCGGCCGATCATTTCTATGACAGGAAATGGCTGGTTTCGCCTTTTGCCTTAACTCGTGAACAATCATGTGAGGAGGCCAACATTTAGGTTCACAAATGATTGGGAACAAATCATGTGAAACCGTAATTTAAAATGATGCTACATCACGAGGAGTGGACAAATAAATTTGGTTATTGGCACGCTAGCAGAAGATTTGCTAGCAATATAGGCTGCCAATGACATACAAGTGGTGCCAGAAGAATGTTAAAACACAACAACTTGCCTACGAGGGGCAACAACGGTCAAAGTAGGAGCTGATGGGGAGGTAAAACAGGAGTTGGTGGGGCCAAAGAGGCGCCATGGTTACTTTTAACAGTCTGGGCTAGAATGCGCGCAAGTCTGCCTTTGCAGACAGAAGCTGACTGTGCTGAAGTAATTTCGCTGACTGGGGCAGATTCAATTACAGGGTCTACTGGGACTATTCCAGGGGATACCGCAAGGGTAATATTTGGACAATCGCTTAGAGAATCCGATAATGACAACATTAGAGATAAATACAAATTTCTAGGCATGGACAAAAGGGGCGTAAGTATTTGGATAAATGGAGAGGGCAAATTCAAGCATTGTGGCTCTAGCCGACGATTGGGTAGAGACTCGAATTTATATTTGCTAAGCAACTCAAAACTCAGTTACTTAAGAGCTGCTTAGCCACATTATTAAGTTTAAAGAATTGAATTATACATTCTGGATACATGATTTTCGATGCATACTGGGCGCAACCAACGCAAGCCACCGCACATTTAGCATGCATCATATTCTCACACAGCCAGCAATTAACAAACTGCGACTTTGCGGAATCTTCAGCCTGCTTGATCGTGCAAGGCTTCTTACAACATATTTTCTAACGGCGTTACAAGTTTAGCAGAAGTTGCGAGAGCGCAGAGCGAAGCGAAAAACGATGCACAAAAATAGAGCAAGCAAACGCTCAAATAGTCTTCGTCCGCAAACAAATTGTTGTGAGCAAAAGGCAACAGCAAAAATTCGTGACTGCGCGATGCACAAGCAGAAATGTGCACCAGTTAGCACAAGCACAAACAAGTGTATGCACAAGGGAGCCCCAAAACAAAAGAATCAAAACATACAATAACCACAACACGGAACTTTAAGCTTTGTCAAACCTATTTCGAAATTCCGCCCGCAAGCTTGGTAAATTGGCGTAAAGAAGATTTCAGAAAGTTTTTATTTACATCCGATCGGCTTTAAAATAATTTTTAAAGATCTTAATGACAAATAATTTGAGACATGTTTCCGAATTTTTCGCAAAATCTACCCTTCTTGCGTGTTTAGCACTTTTCGAAAAATGTAGGCCTCCTTGATGGAAAACGCGGTTTTCCTTACATAAAAACTAGTTTAATAGTTTCAGCGTTTTTGGAAATTTCTATTCATTTTCATTGTGAAAATTTGTATGATACATTTTTCGCTTCACGGCTCTAGAATGGCACATGGGGATTTAAGATTGAATGAACGAAATTTTGTTTTTCGTCTTCCCCACAATATTAACATGGATAGAACACGTTGATTTCAATGGTTCTTTATTCGAAGGGACTTAAACATATATTCCAATAGATTAAATTTTTCACGAACAGAAACTAGGTGAAAATATTAAATCTAAAAGAGTGTTAAGATCCGACTTGTCGTTCACATTCCTTTTATCGATTTGCCGGCTAGACAGAGATCAACCAGGAGTGAGTAACACCACTAACTATACAATGCATAGATATGTCAAACAGCAGAATAATCGAAACACGATAAATCGCAACGACTGAGCCCAATGGGTGCCTACGCCCATTTTAGTGTGCCCAGATAGAGTAAGACTGCTGAGAGTGGCAGCCGAACGCCGGCTTCGAAAGCCAACCGTTCAGTATGAAGCCGCATCTCGCTCAGCACAGAACGTCGCTGCGACTGATGCTTTTTTTTAATATATGGTCATATGTTAGTTTTAAATCCTTACAGCCCAAGTGCATATGTATGCATGTGCAGAGTTTGCCTCGCTCTCACTCATTGCTTTGCGCGCTTGTGTGCATCTCTTTCTCCCTGCATAGCTTCTCGAAAAACTCCGAGATCTACAAACATATATATGTTTGTGTTGTGTGGATGTGCGCACAAGTAGATCACGGCGTTTGTCGCGACCCAGAGATATTTCCTTTAATTGTGTGCCCTCTGTGCCTGTGGTAGCAAAATTCACACACATTCAAATTCTCTATCATGCAATTGAACATTGCAACCTCTAAAGTAGGATGATATACATCCTCAGGAAGAGATAAAGGAGGGGGCCTGAAAACATTAGCAATAAGTTAGTCATTAACAAATACAAGATCAAGAGTTCTGTTTAAATGATTAGAAATTATATCGATTTGAAATAACGAAAGGTCTCGCATGCAATCTATAGAGGCATGCTGGGCTGAGGGTACTAGATAATTTTCGGCAATGAATAATGGCCAATAGATGTTACGTTAATTAAAATCACCTAACACTTTAAATAGGGCATTATCATGCACGTGTGCAGAAACTTCTTTAATACAAGTAATACGTTTTATATAAACTTGAATATCAGAAGAAGAAGAAACATAGGAGCATGTAATATAGATATCGCGTGATGGAAAATACACCTTAATTGAATCAATCGCAGCTACAGTAGGCGTAGTAAAACAGAAAGGTTCTGGCTGAAAAGCAGATTTAACGGCAATTAATACCCCACCACCTCGAGTCGGCCGATCATTTCTATGACAGGAAATGGCTGGTTTCGCCTTTTGCCTTAACTCGTGAACAATCATGTGAGGAGGCCAACATTTAGGTTCACAAATGATTTGGAACAAATCATGTGAAACCGTAATTTAAAATGATGCTACATCACGAGGAGTGGACAAATAAATTTGGTTATTGGCACGCTAGCAGAAGATTTGCTAGCAATATAGGCTGCCAATGACATACAAGTGGTGTCAGAAGAATGTTAAAACACAACAACTTGCCTACGAGGGGCAACAACGGTCAAAGTAGGAGCTGATGGGGAGGAAAAACAGGAGTTGGTGGGGCCAAAGAGGCGCCATGGTTACTTTTAACAGTCTGGGCTAGAATACGCGCAAGTCTGCCTTTGCAGACTGAAGCTGACTGTGCTGAAGTAATTTCGCTGACTGGGGCAGATTCAATTACAGGGTCTACTGGGACTATTCCAGGAGTTACCACAAGGGTAATATTTGGACAATCGCTTAGAGAAGCCGATAATGACAACATTAGAGATAAATACAAATTTCTAGGCATGGACAAAAGGGGCGTAAGTATTTGGATAAATGGAGAGGGCAAATTCAAGCATTGTGGCTCTAGCCGACGATTGGGTAGAGACTCGAATTTATATTTGCTAAGCAACTCAAAACTCAGTTACTTAAGAGCTGCTTAGCCACATTATTAAGTTTAAAGAATTGAATTATACATTCTGGATACATGATTTTCGATGCATACTGGGCGCAACCAACGCAAGCCACCGCACATTTAGCATGCATCATATTCTCACACAGCCAGCAATTAACAAACTGCGACTTTGCGGAATCTTTAGCCTGCTTGATCGTGCAAGGCTTCTTACAACATATTTTCTAACGGCGTTACAAGTTTAGCAGAAGTTGCGAGAGCGCAGAGCGAAGCGAAAAACGATGCACAAAAATAGAGCAAGCAAACAAGCTCAAATAATCTTCGTACGCAAACAAATTGTTTTGAGCAAAAGGCAACAGCAAAAATTCGTGACTGCGCGATGCACAAGCAGAAATGTGCACCAGTTAGCACAAGCACAAACAAGTGTATGCACAAGGGAGCCCCAAAACAAAAGAATCAAAACATACAATAACCACAACACGGAACTTTAAGCTTTGTCAAACCTATTTCGAAATTCCGCCCGCAACCTTGGTAAATTGGCGTAAAGAAGATTTCAGAAAGTATTTATTTACATCCGATCGGCTTTAAAATAATTTTTAAAGATCTTAATGACAAATAATTTGAGACCTGTTTCCGAATTTTTCGCAAAATCTACCCTTCTTGCGTGTTTAGCACTTTTCGAAAAATGTAGGCCTCCTTGATGGAAAACGCGGTTTTCCTTACATAAAAACTAGTTTAATAGTTTCAGCGTTTTTGGAAATTCCTATTTATTTTCATTGTGAAAATTTGTATGATACATTTTTCGCTTCACGGCTCTAGAATGGCACATGGGGATTTAATACTGAATGACCGAAATTTTGTTTTTCGTCTTCCCCACAATATTAACATGGATAGAACACGTTGATTTCAATGGTTCTTTATTCGAAGGGCCTTAAACATATATTCCAATAGATTACATTTTTCACGAACAGAAACTAGGTGAAAATATTAAATCTAAAAGAGTGTTAAGATCCGACTTGTCGTTCACATTCCTTTTATCGATTTGCCGGCTAGACAGAGATCAACCAGGAGTGAGTAAGACCACTAACTATACAATGCATAGATATGTCAAACAGCAGAATAATCGAAACACGATAAATCGCAACGACTGAGCCCAATGGGTGCCTACGCCCATTTTAGTGTGCCCAGATAGAGTAAGACTGCTGAGAGTGGCAGCCGAACGCCGGCTTCGAAAGCCAACCGTTCAGTATGAAGCCGCATCTCGCTCAGCACAGAACGTCGCTGCGACTGATGCTTTTTTTTTTAATATATGTTCATATGTTAGTTTTAAATCCTTACAGCCCAAGTGCATATGTATGCATGTGCAGAGTTTGCCTCGCTCTCACTCATTGCTTTGCGCGCTTGTGTGCATCTCTTTCTCCCTGCATAGCTTCTCGAAAAACTCCGAGATCTACAAACATATATATGTTTGTGTTGTGTGGATGTGCGCACAAGTAGATCACGGCGTTTGTCGCGACCCAGAGATATTTCCTTTAATTGTGTGCCCTCTGTGCCTGTGGTAGCAAAATTCACACACATTCAAATTCTCTATCATGCAATTGAACATTGCAACCTCTAAAGTAGGATGATATACATCCTCAGGAAGAGATAAAGGAGGGGGCCTGAAAACATTAGCAATAAGTTAGTCATTAACAAATACAAGATCAAGAGTTCTGTTTAAATGATTAGAAATTATATCGATTTGAAATAACGAAAGGTCTCGCGTGCAAACTATAGAGGCATGCTGGGCTGAGGGTACTAGATAATTTTCGGCAATGAATAATGGCCAATAGATGTTACGTTAATTATAATCACCTAACACTTTAAATAGGGCATTATCATGCACGTGTGCAGAAACTTCTTTAATACAAGTAATACGTTTTATATAAACTTGAATATCAGAAGAAGAAGAAACGTAGGAGCATGTAATATAGATATCGCGTGATGGAAAATACACCTTAATTGAATCAATCTCAGCTACAGTAGGCGTAGTAAAACAGAAAGGTTCTGGCTGAAAAGCAGATTTAACGGCAATTAATACCCCACCACCTCGAGTCGGCCGATCATTTCTATGTCAGGAAATGGCTGGTTTCGCCTTTTGCCTTAACTCGTGAACAATCATGTGAGGAGGCCAACATTTAGGTTCACAAATGATTGGGAACAAATCATGTGAAACCGTAATTTAAAATGATGCTACATCACGAGGAGTGGAAAAATAAATTTGGTTATTGGCACGCTAGCAGAAGATTTGCTAGCAATATATAGCAATATATGCCAATGACATACAAGTGGTGTCAGAAGAATGTTAAAACACAACAACTTGCCTACGAGGGGCAACAACGGTCAAAGTAGGAGCTGATGGGGAGGTAAAACAGGAGTTGGTGGGGCCAAAGAGGCGCCATGGTTACTTTTAACAGTCTGGGCTAGAATGCGCGCAAGTCTGCCTTTGCAGACAGAAGCTGACTGTGCTGAAGTAATTTCGCTGACTGGCAACATTAGAGATAAATACAAATTTCTAGGCATGGACAAAAGGGGCGTAAGTATTTGGATAAATGGAGAGGGCAAATTCAAGCATTGTGGCTCTAGCCGACGATTGGGTAGAGACTCGAATTTATATTTGCTAAGCAACTCAGAACTCAGTTACTTAAGAGCTGCTTAGCCACATTATTAAGTTTAAAGAATTGAACTATACATTCTGGATGCATGATTTTCGATGCATACTGGGCGCAACCAACGCAAGTCACCGCACATTTAGCATACATCATATTCTCACACAGCCAGCAATTAACAAACTGCGACTTTGCGGAATCTTCAGCCTGCTTGATCGTGCAAGGCTTCTTACAACATATTTTCTAACGGCGTTACAAGTTTAGCAGAAGTTGCGAGAGCGCAGAGCGAAGCGAAAAACGATGCACAAAAATAGAGCAAGCAAACGCTCAAAAAATCTTCGTACGCAAACAAATTGTTTTGAGCAAAAGGCAACAGCAAAAATTCGTGACTGCGCGATGCACAAGCAGAAATGTGCACCAGTTAGCACAAGCACAAACAAATGCATGCACAAGGGAGCCCCAAAACAAAAGAATCAAAACATACAATAACCACAACACGGAACTTTAAGCTTTGTCAAACCTATTTCGAAATTCAGCCCGCAACCTTGGTAAATTGGCGTAAAGAAGATTTCAGAAAGTTTTTATTTACATCCGATCGGCTTTAAAATAATTTTTAAAGATCTTAATGACAATTAATTTGAGACATGTTGCTCAATTTTTCGCAAAATCTACCCTTCTTGCGTGTTTAGCACTTTTCGAAAAATGTAGGCCTCCTTGATGGAAAACGCGGTTTTCCTTACATAAAAACTAGTTTAATAGTTTCAGCGTTTTTGGAAATTCCTATTTATTTTCATTGTGAAAATTTGTATGATACATTTTTCGCTTCACGGCTCTAGAATGGCACATGGGGATTTAAGATTGAATAAACGAAATTTTGTTTTTCGTCTTCCTCACAATATTAACATGGATAGAACACGTTGATTTCAATGGTTCTTTATTCGAAGGGCCTTAAACATATATTCCAATAGATTACATTTTTCACGAACAGAAACTAGGTGAAAATATTAAATCTAAAAGAGTGTTAAGATCCGACTTGTCGTTCACATTCCTTTTATCGATTTGCCGGCTAGACAGAGATCAACCAGGAGTGAGTAAGACCACTAACTATACAATGCATAGATATGTCAAACAGCAGAATAATCGAAACACGATAAATCGCAACGACTGAGCCCAATGGGTGCCTACGCCCATTTTAGTGTGCCCAGATAGAGTAAGACTGCTGAGAGTGGCAGCCGAACGCCGGCTTCGAAAGCCAACCGTTCAGTATGAAGCCGCATCTCGTTCAGCACAGAACGTCGCTGCGGCTGATGCTGTTTTTTAATATATGTTCATATGTTAGTTTTAAATCCTTACAGCCCAAGTGCATATGTATGCTTGTGCAGAGTTTGCCTCGCTCTCACTCATTGCTTTGCGCGCTTGTGTGCATCTCTTTCTCCCTGCAAAGCTTCTCGAAAAACTCCGAGATCTACAAACATATATATGTTTGTGTTGTGTGGATGTGCGCACAAGTAGATCACGGCGTTTGTCGCGACCCAGAGATATTTCCTTTAATTGTGTGCCCTCTGTGCCTGTGGTAGCAAAATTCACACACATTCAAATTCTCTATCATGCAATTGAACATTGCAACCTCTAAAGTAGGATGATATACATCCTCAGGAAGAGATAAAGGAGGGGGCCTGAAAGCATTAGCAATAAGTTAGTCATTAACAAATACAAGATCAAGAGTTCTGTTTAAATGATTAGAAATTATATCGATTTGAAATAACGAAAGGTCTCGCATGCAATCTATAGAGGCATGCTGGGCTGAGGGTACTAGATAATTTTCGGCAATGAATAATGGCCAATAGATGTTACGTTAATTAAAATCACCTAACACTTTAAATAGGGCATTATCATGCACGTGTGCAGAAACTTCTTTAATACAACTAATACGTTTTATATAAACTTCAATATCAGAAGAAGAAGAAACATAGGAGCATGTAATATAGATATCGCGTGATGGAAAATACACCTTAATTGAATCAATCTCAGCTACAGTAGGCGTAGTAAAACAGAAAGGTTCTGGCTGGAAAGCAGATTTAACGGCAATTAATACCCCACCACCTCGAGTCGGCCGATCATTTCTATGACAGGAAATGGCTGGTTTCGCCTTTTGCCTTAACTCGTGAACAATCATGTGAGGAGGCCAAAATTTAGGTTCACAAATGATTGGGAACAAATCATGTGAAACCGTAATTTAAAATGATGCTACATCACGAGGAGTGGAAAAATAAATTTGGTTATTGGCACGCTAGCAGAAGATTTGCTAGCAATATAGGCTGCCAATGACATACAAGTGGTGTCAAAAGAATGTTAAAACACAACAACTTGCCTACGAGGGGCAACAACGGTCAAAGTAGGAGCTGATGGGGAGGTAAAACAGGAGTTGGTGGGGCCAAAGAGGCGCCATGGTTACTTTTAACAGTCTGGGCTAGAATGCGCGCAAGTCTGCCTTTGCAGACTGAAGCTGACTGTGCTGAAGTAATTTCGCTGACTGGGGCAGATTCAATTACAGGGTCTACTGGGACTATTCCAGGGGATACCGCAAGGGTAATATTTGGACAATCGCTTAGAGAATCCGATAATGACAACATTAGAGATAAATACAAATTTCTAGGCATGGACAAAAGGGGCGTAAGTATTTGGATAAATGGAGAGGGCAAATTCAAGCATTGTGGCTCTAGCCGACGATTGGGTAGAGACTCGAATTTATATTTGCTAAGCAACTCAAAACTCAGTTACTTAAGAGCTCTTAGCCACATTATTAAGTTTAAAGAATTGAATTATACATTCTGGATGCATGATTTTCGATGCATACTGGGCGCAACCAACGCAAGCCACCGCACATTTAGCATGCATCATATTCTCACACAGCCAGCAATTAACAAACTGCGACTTTGCGGAATCTTCAGCCTGCTTGATCGTGCAAGGCTTCTTACAACATATTTTCTAACGGCGTTACAAGTTTAGCAGAAGTTGCGAGAGCGCAGAGCGAAGCGAAAAACGATGCACAAAAATAGAGCAAGCAAACGCTCAAAAAATCTTCGTACGCAAACAAATTGTTTTGAGCAAAAGGCAACAGCAAAAATTCGTGACTGCGCGATGCACAAGCAGAAATGTGCACCAGTTAGCACAAGCACAAACAAATGCATGCACAAGGGAGCCCCAAAACAAAAGAATCAAAACATACAATAACCACAACACGGAACTTTAAGCTTTGTCAAACCTATTTCGAAATTCAGCCCGCAACCTTGGTAAATTGGCGTAAAGAAGATTTCAGAAAGTTTTTATTTACATCCGATTGGCTTTAAAATAATTTTTAAAGATCTTAATGACAATTAATTTGAGACATGTTTCCCAATTTTTCGCAAAATCTACCCTTCTTGCGTGTTTAGCACTTTTCGAAAAATGTAGGCCTCCTTAATGGAAAACGCGGTTTTCCTTACATAAAAACTAGTTTAATAGTTTCAGCGTTTTTGGAAATTCCTATTTATTTTCATTGTGAAAATTTGTATGATACATTTTTCGCTTCACGGCTCTAGAATGGCACATGGGGATTTAAGATTGAATAAACGAAATTTTGTTTTTCGTCTTCCTCACAATATTAACATGGATAGAACACGTTGATTTCAATGGTTCTTTATTCGAAGGGCCTTAAACATATATTCCAATAGATTACATTTTTCACGAACAGAAACTAGGTGAAAATATTAAATCTAAAAGAGTGTTAAGATCCGACTTGTCGTTCACATTCCTTTTATCGATTTGCCGGCTAGACAGAGATCAACCAGGAGTGAGTAAGACCACTAACTATACAATGCATAGATATGTCAAACAGCAGAATAATCGAAACACGATAAATCGCAACGACTGAGCCCAATGGGTGCCTACGCCCATTTTAGTGTGCCCAGATAGAGTAAGACTGCTGAGAGTGGCAGCCGAACGCCGGCTTCGAAAGCCAACCGTTCAGTATGAAGCCGCATCTCGTTCAGCACAGAACGTCGCTGCGGCTGATGCTGTTTTTTAATATATGTTCATATGTTAGTTTTAAATCCTTACAGCCCAAGTGCATATGTATGCTTGTGCAGAGTTTGCCTCGCTCTCACTCATTGCTTTGCGCGCTTGTGTGCATCTCTTTCTCCCTGCATAGCTTCTCGAAAAACTCCGAGATCTACAAACATATATATGTTTGTGTTGTGTGGATGTGCGCACAAGTAGATCACGGCGTTTGTCGCGACCCAGAGATATTTCCTTTAATTGTGTGCCCTTTGTGCCTGTGGTAGCAAAATTCACACATATTCAAATTCTCTATCATGCAATTGAACATTGCAACCTCTAAAGTAGGATGATATACATCCTCAGGAAGAGATAAAGGAGGGGGCCTGAAAACATTAGCAATAAGTTGGTCATTAACAAATACAAGATCAAGAGTTCTGTTTAAATGATTAGAAATTATATCGATTTGAAATAACGAAAGGTCTCGCATGCAATCTATAGAGGCATGCTGGGCTGAGGGTACTAGATAATTTTCGGCAATGAATAATGGCCAATAGATGTTACGTTAATTAAAATCACCTAACACTTTAAATAGGGCATTATCATGCACGTGTGCAGAAACTTCTTTAATACAAGTAATACGTTTTATATAAACTTGAATATCAGAAGAAGAAGAAACATAGGAGCATGTAATATAGATATCGCGTGATGGAAAATACACCTTAATTGAATCAATCTCAGCTACAGTAGGCGTAGTAAAACAGAAAGGTTCTGGCTGGAAAGCAGATTTAACGGCAATTAATACCCCACCACCTCGAGTCGGCCGATCATTTCTATGACAGGAAATGGCTGGTTTCGCCTTTTGCCTTAACTCGTGAACAATCATGTGAGGAGGCCAACATTTAGGTTCACAAATGATTGGGAACAAATCATGTGAAACCGTAATTTAAAATGATGCTACATTACGAGGAGTGGAAAAATAAATTTGGTTATTGGCACGCTAGCAGAAGATTTGCTAGCAATATAGGCTGCCAATGACATACAAGTGGTGTCAAAAGAATGTTAAAACACAACAACTTGCCTACGAGGGGCAACAACGGTCAAAGTAGGAGCTGATGGTGAGGTAAAACAGGAGTTGGTGGGGCCAAAGAGGCGCCATGGTTACTTTTAACAGTCTGGGCTAGAATGCGCGCAAGTCTGCCTTTGCAGACAGAAGCTGACTGTGCTGAAGTAATTTCGCTGACTAGGGCAGATTCAATTACAGGGTCTACTGGGACTATTCCAGGGGATACCGCAAGGGTAATATTTGGACAATCGCTTAGAGAATCCGATAATGACAACATTAGAGATAAATACAAATTTCTAGGCATGGACAAAAGGGGCGTAAGTATTTGGATAAATGGAGAGGGCAAATTCAAGCATTGTGGCTCTAGCCGACGATTGGGTAGAGACTCGAATTTATATTTGCTAAGCAACTCAAAACTCAGTTACTTAAGAGCTGCTTAGCCACATTATTAAGTTTAAAGAATTGAATTATACATTCTGGATACATGATTTTCGATGCATACTGGGCGCAACCAACGCAAGCCACCGCACATTTAGCATGCATCATATTCTCACACAGCCAGCAATTAACAAACTGCGACTTTGCGGAATCTTCAGCCTGCTTGATCGTGCAAGGCTTCTTACAACATATTTTCTAACGGCGTTACAAGTTTAGCAGAAGTTGCGAGAGCGCAGAGCGAAGCGAAAAACGATGCACAAAAATAGAGCAAGCAAACGCTCAAATAGTCTTCGTCCGCAAACAAATGGTTTTGAGCAAAAGGCAACAGCAAAAATTCGTGACTGCGCGATGCACAAGCAGAAATGTGCACCAGTTAGCACAAGCACAAACAAGTGTATGCACAAGGGAGCCCCAAAACAAAAGAATCAAAACATACAATAACCACAACACGGAACTTTAAGCTTTGTCAAACCTATTTCGAAATTCCGCCCGCAACCTTGGTAAATTGGCGTAAAGAAGATTTCAGAAAGTTTTTATTTACATCCGATCGGCTTTAAAATAATTTTTAAAGATCTTAATGACAAATAATTTGAGACCTGTTTCCCAATTTTTCGCAAAATCTACCCTTCTTGCGTGTTTAGCACTTTTCGAAAAATGTAGGCCTCCTTGATGGAAAACGCGGTTTTCCTTACATAAAAACTAGTTTAATAGTTTCAGCGTTTTTGGAAATTCCTATTTATTTTTATTGTGAAAATTTGTATGATACATTTTTCGCTTCACGGCTCTAGAATGGCACATGGGGATTTAAGATTGAATAAACGAAATTTTGTTTTTCGTCTTCCCCACAATATTAACATGGATAGAACACGTTGATTTCAATGGTTCTTTATTCGAAGGGACTTAAACATATATTCCAATAGATTAAATTTTTCACGAACAGAAACTAGGTGAAAATATTAAATCTAAAAGAGTGTTAAGATCCGACTTGTCGTTCACATTCCTTTTATCGATTTGCCGGCTAGACAGAGATCAACCAGGAGTGAGTAACACCACTAACTATACAATGCATAGATATGTCAAACAGCAGAATAATCGAAACACGATAAATCGCAACGACTGAGCCCAATGGGTGCCTACGCCCATTTTAGTGTGCCCAGATAGAGTAAGACTGCTGAGAGTGGCAGCCGAACGCCGGCTTCGAAAGCCAACCGTTCAGTATGAAGCCGCATCTCGCTCAGCACAGAACGTCGCTGCGGCTGATGCTTTTTTTTAATATATGTTCATATGTTAGTTTTAAATCCTTACAGCCCAAGTGCATATGTATGCATGTGCAGAGTTTGCCTCGCTCTCACTCATTGCTTTGCGCGCTTGTGTGCATCTCTTTCTCCCTGCATAGCTTCTCGAAAAACTCCGAGATCTACAAACATATATATGTTTGTGTTGTGTGGATGTGCGCACAAGTAGATCACGGCGTTTGTCGCGACCCAGAGATATTTCCTTTAATTGTGTGCCCTCTGTGCCTGTGGTAGCAAAATTCACACACATTCAAATTCTCTATCATGCAATTGAACATTGCAACCTCTAAAGTAGGATGATATACATCCTCAGGAAGAGATAAAGGAGGGGGCCTGAAAACATTAGCAATAAGTTAGTCATTAACAAATACAAGATCAAGAGTTCTGTTTAAATGATTAGAAATTATATCGATTTGAAATAACGAAAGGTCTCGCGTGCAAACTATAGAGGCATGCTGGGCTGAGGGTACTAGATAATTTTCGGCAATGAATAATGGCCAATAGATGTTACGTTAATTATAATCACCTAACACTTTAAATAGGGCATTATCATGCACGTGTGCAGAAACTTCTTTAATACAAGTAATACGTTTTATATAAACTTGAATATCAGAAGAAGAAGAAACGTAGGAGCATGTAATATAGATATCGCGTGATGGAAAATACACCTTAATTGAATCAATCTCAGCTACAGTAGGCGTAGTAAAACAGAAAGGTTCTGGCTGAAAAGCAGATTTAACGGCAATTAATACCCCACCACCTCGAGTCGGCCGATCATTTCTATGTCAGGAAATGGCTGGTTTCGCCTTTTGCCTTAACTCGTGAACAATCATGTGAGGAGGCCAACATTTAGGTTCACAAATGATTTGGAACAAATCATGTGAAACCGTAATTTAAAATGATGCTACATCACGAGGAGTGGAAAAATAAATTTGGTTATTGGCACGCTAGCAGAAGATTTGCTAGCAATATATAGCAATATATGCCAATGACATACAAGTGGTGTCAGAAGAATGTTAAAACACAACAACTTGCCTACGAGGGGCAACAACGGTCAAAGTAGGAGCTGATGGGGAGGTAAAACAGGAGTTGGTGGGGCCAAAGAGGCGCCATGGTTACTTTTAACAGTCTGGGCTAGAATGCGCGCAAGTCTGCCTTTGCAGACAGAAGCTGACTGTGCTGAAGTAATTTCGCTGACTGGCAACATTAGAGATAAATACAAATTTCTAGGCATGGACAAAAGGGGCGTAAGTATTTGGATAAATGGAGAGGGCAAATTCAAGCATTGTGGCTCTAGCCGACGATTGGGTAGAGACTCGAATTTATATTTGCTAAGCAACTCAAAACTCAGTTACTTAAGAGCTTAGCCACATTATTAAGTTTAAAAAATTGAATTATACATTCTGGATGCATGATTTTCGATGCATACTGGGCGCAACCAACGCAAGCCACCGCACATTTAGCATGCATCATATTCTCACACAGCCAGCAATTAACAAACTGCGACTTTGCGGAATCTTCAGCCTGCTTGATCGTGCAAGGCTTCTTACAACATATTTTCTAACGGCGTTACAAGTTTAGCAGAAGTTGCGAGAGCGCAGAGCGAAGCGAAAAACGATGCACAAAAATAGAGCAAGCAAACGCTCAAAAAATCTTCGTACGCAAACAAATTGTTTTGAGCAAAAGGCAACAGCAAAAATTCGTGACTGCGCGATGCACAAGCAGAAATGTGCACCAGTTAGCACAAGCACAAACAAATGCATGCACAAGGGAGCCCCAAAACAAAAGAATCAAAACATACAATAACCACAACACGGAACTTTAAGCTTTGTCAAACCTATTTCGAAATTCAGCCCGCAACCTTGGTAAATTGGCGTAAAGAAGATTTCAGAAAGTTTTTATTTACATCCGATCGGCTTTAAAATAATTTTTAAAGATCTTAATGACAATTAATTTGAGACATGTTGCTCAATTTTTCGCAAAATCTACCCTTCTTGCGTGTTTAGCACTTTTCGAAAAATGTAGGCCTCCTTAATGGAAAACGCGGTTTTCCTTACATAAAAACTAGTTTAATAGTTTCAGCGTTTTTGGAAATTCCTATTTATTTTCATTGTGAAAATTTGTATGATACATTTTTCGCTTCACGGCTCTAGAATGGCACATGGGGATTTAAGATTGAATAAACGAAATTTTGTTTTTCGTCTTCCTCACAATATTAACATGGATAGAACACGTTGATTTCAATGGTTCTTTATTCGAAGGGCCTTAAACATATATTCCAATAGATTACATTTTTCACGAACAGAAACTAGGTGAAAATATTAAATCTAAGAGAGTGTTAAGATCCGACTTGTCGTTCACATTCCTTTTATCGATTTGCCGGCTAGACAGAGATCAACCAGGAGTGAGTAAGACCACTAACTATACAATGCATAGATATGTCAAACAGCAGAATAATCGAAACACGATAAATCGCAACGACTGAGCCCAATGGGTGCCTACGCCCATTTTAGTGTGCCCAGATAGAGTAAGACTGCTGAGAGTGGCAGCCGAACGCCGGCTTCGAAAGCCAACCGTTCAGTATGAAGCCGCATCTCGTTCAGCACAGAACGTCGCTGCGGCTGATGCTGTTTTTTTAATATATGTTCATATGTTAGTTTTAAATCCTTACAGCCCAAGTGCATATGTATGCTTGTGCAGAGTTTGCCTCGCTCTCACTCATTGCTTTGCGCGCTTGTGTGCATCTATTTCTCCCTGCAAAGCTTCTCGAAAAACTCCGAGATCTACAAACATATATATGTTTGTGTTGTGTGGATGTGCGCACAAGTAGATCACGGCGTTTGTCGCGACCCAGAGATATTTCCTTTAATTGTGTGCCCTTTGTGCCTGTGGTAGCAAAATTCACACATATTCAAATTCTCTATCATGCAATTGAACATTGCAACCTCTAAAGTAGGATGATATACATCCTCAGGAAGAGATAAAGGAGGGGGCCTGAAAACATTAGCAATAAGTTAGTCATTAACAAATACAAGATCAAGAGTTCTGTTTAAATGATTAGAAATTATATCGATTTGAAATAACGAAAGGTCTCGCATGCAATCTATAGAGGCATGCTGGGCTGAGGGTACTAGATAATTTTCGGCAATGAATAATGGCCAATAGATGTTACGTTAATTAAAATCACCTAACACTTTAAATAGGGCATTATCATGCACGTGTGCAGAAACTTCTTTAATACAAGTAATACGTTTTATATAAACTTGAATATCAGAAGAAGAAGAAACATAGGAGCATGTAATATAGATATCGCGTGATGGAAAATACACCTTAATTGAATCAATCTCAGCTACAGTAGGCGTAGTAAAACAGAAAGGTTCTGGCTGGAAAGCAGATTTAACGGCAATTAATACCCCACCACCTCGAGTCGGCCGATCATTTCTATGACAGGAAATGGCTGGTTTCGCCTTTTGCCTTAACTCGTGAACAATCATGTGAGGAGGCCAACATTTAGGTTCACAAATGATTGGGAACAAATCATGTGAAACCGTAATTTAAAATGATGCTACATCACGAGGAGTGGAAAAATAAATTTGGTTATTGGCACGCTAGCAGAAGATTTGCTAGCAATATAGGCTGCCAATGACATACAAGTGGTGTCAAAAGAATGTTAAAACACAACAACTTGCCTACGAGGGGCAACAACGGTCAAAGTAGGAGCTGATGGGGAGGTAAAACAGGAGTTGGTGGGGCCAAAGAGGCGCCATGGTTACTTTTAACAGTCTGGGCTAGAATGCGCGCAAGTCTGCCTTTGCAGACAGAAGCTGACTGTGCTGAAGTAATTTCGCTGACTAGGGCAGATTCAATTACAGGGTCTACTGGGACTATTCCAGGGGATACCGCAAGGGTAATATTTGGACAATCGCTTAGAGAATCCGATAATGACAACATTAGAGATAAATACAAATTTCTAGGCATGGACAAAAGGGGCGTAAGTATTTGGATAAATGGAGAGGGCAAATTCAAGCATTGTGGCTCTAGCCGACGATTGGGTAGAGACTCGAATTTATATTTGATAAGCAACACAAAACTCAGTTACTTAAGAGCTGCTTAGCCACATTATTAAGTTTAAAAAATTGAATTATACATTCTGGATGCATGATTTTCGATGCATACTGGGCGCAACCAACGCAAGCCACCGCACATTTAGCATGCATCATATTCTCACACAGCCAGCAATTAACAAACTGCGACTTTGCGGAATCTTCAGCCTGCTTGATCGTGCAAGGCTTCTTACAACATATTTTCTAACGGCGTTAAAAGTTTAGCAGAAGTTGCGAGAGCGCAGAGCGAAGCGAAAAACGATGCACAAAAATAGAGCAAGCAAACGCTCAAATAGTCTTCGTCCGCAAACAAATTGTTTTGAGCAAAAGGCAACAGCAAAAATTCGTGACTGCGCGATGCACAAGCAGAAATGTGCACCAGTTAGCACAAGCACAAACAAGTGTATGCACAAGGGAGCCCCAAAAGAAAAGAATCAAAACATACAATAACCACAACACGGAACTTTAAGCTTTGTCAAACCTATTTCGAAATTCCGCCCGCAACCTTGGTAAATTGGCGTAAAGAAGATTTCAGAAAGTTTTTATTTACATCCGATCGGCTTTAAAATAATTTTTAAAGATCTTAATGACAAATAATTTGAGACATGTTTCCGAATTTTTCGCAAAATCTACCCTTCTTGCGTGTTTAGCACTTTTCGAAAAATGTAGGCCTCCTTGATGGAAAACGCGGTTTTCCTTACATAAAAACTAGTTTAATAGTTTCAGCGTTTTTGGAAATTTCTATTTATTTTCATTGTGAAAATTTGTATGATACATTTTTCGCTTCACGGCTCTAGAATGGCACATGGGGATTTAAGATTGAATGAACGAAATTTTGTTTTTCGTCTTCCCCACAATATTAACATGGATAGAACACGTTGATTTCAATGGTTCTTTATTCGAAGGGCCTTAAACATATATTCCAATAGATTACATTTTTCACGAACAGAAACTAGGTGAAAATATTAAATCTAAAAGAGTGTTAAGATCCGACTTGTCGTTCACATTCCTTTTATCGATTTGCCGGCTAGACAGAGATCAACCAGGAGTGAGTAACACCACTAACTATACAATGCATAGATATGTCAAACAGCAGAATAATCGAAACACGATAAATCGCAACGACTGAGCCCAATGGGTGCCTACGCCCATTTTAGTGTGCCCAGATAGAGTAAGACTGCTGAGAGTGGCAGCCGAACGCCGGCTTCGAAAGCCAACCGTTCAGTATGAAGCCGCATCTCGCTCAGCACAGAACGTCGCTGCGACTGATGCTTTTTTTTAATATATGGTCATATGTTAGTTTTAAATCCTTACAGCCCAAGTGCATATGTATGCATGTGCAGAGTTTGCCTCGCTCTCACTCATTGCTTTGCGCGCTTGTGTGCATCTCTTTCTCCCTGCATAGCTTCTCGAAAAACTCCGAGATCTACAAACATATATATGTTTGTGTTGTGTGGATGTGCGCACAAGTAGATCACGGCGTTTGTCGCGACCCAGAGATATTTCCTTTAATTGTGTGCCCTCTGTGCCTGTGGTAGCAAAATTCACACACATTCAAATTCTCTATCATGCAATTGAACATTGCAACCTCTAAAGTAGGATGATATACATCCTCAGGAAGAGATAAAGGAGGGGGCCTGAAAACATTAGCAATAAGTTAGTCATTAACAAATACAAGATCAAGAGTTCTGTTTAAATGATTAGAAATTATATCGATTTGAAATAACGAAAGGTCTCGCATGCAATCTATAGAGGCATGCTGGGCTGAGGGTACTAGATAATTTTCGGCAATGAATAATGGCCAATAGATGTTACGTTAATTAAAATCACCTAACACTTTAAATAGGGCATTATCATGCACGTGTGCAGAAACTTCTTTAATACAAGTAATACGTTTTATATAAACTTGAATATCAGAAGAAGAAGAAACATAGGAGCATGTAATATAGATATCGCGTGATGGAAAATACACCTTAATTGAATCAATCGCAGCTACAGTAGGCGTAGTAAAACAGAAAGGTTCTGGCTGAAAAGCAGATTTAACGGCAATTAATACCCCACCACCTCGAGTCGGCCGATCATTTCTATGACAGGAAATGGCTGGTTTCGCCTTTTGCCTTAACTCGTGAACAATCATGTGAGGAGGCCAACATTTAGGTTCACAAATGATTTGGAACAAATCATGTGAAACCGTAATTTAAAATGATGCTACATCACGAGGAGTGGACAAATAAATTTGGTTATTGGCACGCTAGCAGAAGATTTGCTAGCAATATAGGCTGCCAATGACATACAAGTGGTGTCAGAAGAATGTTAAAACACAACAACTTGCCTACGAGGGGCAACAACGGTCAAAGTAGGAGCTGATGGGGAGGAAAAACAGGAGTTGGTGGGGCCAAAGAGGCGCCATGGTTACTTTTAACAGTCTGGGCTAGAATACGCGCAAGTCTGCCTTTGCAGACTGCAGCTGACTGTGCTGAAGTAATTTCGCTGACTGGGGCAGATTCAATTACAGGGTCTACTGGGACTATTCCAGGAGTTACCACAAGGGTAATATTTGGACAATCGCTTAGAGAAGCCGATAATGACAACATTAGAGATAAATACAAATTTCTAGGCATGGACAAAAGGGGCGTAAGTATTTGGATAAATGGAGAGGGCAAATTCAAGCATTGTGGCTCTAGCCGACGATTGGGTAGAGACTCGAATTTATATTTGCTAAGCAACTCAAAACTCAGTTACTTAAGAGCTGCTTAGCCACATTATTTAGTTTAAAGAATTGAATTATACATTCTGGATGCATGATTTTCGATGCATACTGGGCACAACCAACGCAAGCCACCGCACATTTAGCATGCATCATATTCTCACACAGCCAGCAATTAACAAACTGCGACTTTGCGGAATCTTTAGCCTGCTTGATCGTGCAAGGCTTCTTACAACATATTTTCTAACGGCGTTACAAGTTTAGCAGAAGTTGCGAGAGCGCAGAGCGAAGCGAAAAACGATGCACAAAAATAGAGCAAGCAAGCAAGCTCAAATAATCTTCGTACGCAAACAAATTGTTTTGAGCAAAAGGCAACAGCAAAAATTCGTGACTGCGCGATGCACAAGCAGAAATGTGCACCAGTTAGCACAAGCACAAACAAGTGTATGCACAAGGGAGCCCCAAAACAAAAGAATCAAAACATACAATAACCACAACACGGAACTTTAAGCTTTGTCAAACCTATTTCGAAATTCCGCCCGCAACCTTGGTAAATTGGCGTAAAGAAGATTTCAGAAAGTTTTTATTTACATCCGATCGGCTTTAAAATAATTTTTAAAGATCTTAATGACAAATAATTTGAGACCTGTTTCCGAATTTTTCGCAAAATCTACCCTTCTTGCGTGTTTAGCACTTTTCGAAAAATGTAGGCCTCCTTGATGGAAAACGCGGTTTTCCTTACATAAAAACTAGTTTAATAGTTTCAGCGTTTTTGGAAATTCCTATTTATTTTCATTGTGAAAATTTGTATGATACATTTTTCGCTTCACGGCTCTAGAATGGCACATGGGGATTTAATACTGAATGACCGAAATTTTGTTTTTCGTCTTCCCCACAATATTAACATGGATAGAACACGTTGATTTCAATGGTTCTTTATTCGAAGGGCCTTAAACATATATTCCAATAGATTACATTTTTCACGAACAGAAACTAGGTGAAAATATTAAATCTAAAAGAGTGTTAAGATCCGACTTGTCGTTCACATTCCTTTTATCGATTTGCCGGCTAGACAGAGATCAACCAGGAGTGAGTAAGACCACTAACTATACAATGCATAGATATGTCAAACAGCAGAATAATCGAAACACGATAAATCGCAACGACTGAGCCCAATGGGTGCCTACGCCCATTTTAGTGTGCCCAGATAGAGTAAGACTGCTGAGAGTGGCAGCCGAACGCCGGCTTCGAAAGCCAACCGTTCAGTATGAAGCCGCATCTCGCTCAGCACAGAACGTCGCTGCGGCTGATGCTTTTTTTTAATATATGTTCATATGTTAGTTTTAAATCCTTACAGCCCAAGTGCATATGTATGCATGTGCAGAGTTTGCCTCGCTCTCACTCATTGCTTTGCGCGCTTGTGTGCATCTCTTTCTCCCTGCATAGCTTCTCGAAAAACTCCGAGATCTACAAACATATATATGTTTGTGTTGTGTGGATGTGCGCACAAGTAGATCACGGCGTTTGTCGCGACCCAGAGATATTTCCTTTAATTGTGTGCCCTCTGTGCCTGTGGTAGCAAAATTCACACACATTCAAATTCTCTATCATGCAATTGAACATTGCAACCTCTAAAGTAGGATGATATACATCCTCAGGAAGAGATAAAGGAGGGGGCCTGAAAACATTAGCAATAAGTTAGTCATTAACAAATACAAGATCAAGAGTTCTGTTTAAATGATTAGAAATTATATCGATTTGAAATTACGAAAGGTCTCGCGTGCAAACTATAGAGGCATGCTGGGCTGAGGGTACTAGATAATTTTCGGCAATGAATAATGGCCAATAGATGTTACGTTAATTATAATCACCTAACACTTTAAATAGGGCATTATCATGCACGTGTGCAGAAACTTCTTTAATACAAGTAATACGTTTTATATAAACTTGAATATCAGAAGAAGAAGAAACGTAGGAGCATGTAATATAGATATCGCGTGATGGAAAATACACCTTAATTGAATCAATCTCAGCTACAGTAGGCGTAGTAAAACAGAAAGGTTCTGGCTGAAAAGCAGATTTAACGGCAATTAATACCCCACCACCTCGAGTCGGCCGATCATTTCTATGACAGGAAATGGCTGGTTTCGCCTTTTGCCTTAACTCGTGAACAATCATGTGAGGAGGCCAACATTTAGGTTCACAAATGATTTGGAACAAATCATGTGAAACCGTAATTTAAAATGATGCTACATCACGAGGAGTGGAAAAATAAATTTGGTTATTGGCACGCTAGCAGAAGATTTGCTAGCAATATATAGCAATATATGCCAATGACATACAAGTGGTGTCAGAAGAATGTTAAAACACAACAACTTGCCTACGAGGGGCAACAACGGGCAAAGTAGGAGCTGATGGGGAGGTAAAACAGGAGTTGGTGGGGCCAAAGAGGCGCCATGGTTACTTTTAACAGTCTGGGCTAGAATGAGCGCAAGTCTGCCTTTGCAGACAGAAGCTGACTGTGCTGAAGTAATTTCGCTGACTGACAACATTAGAGATAAATACAAATTTCTAGGCATGGACAAAAGGGGCGTAAGTATTTGGATAAATGGAGAGGGCAAATTCAAGCATTGTGGCTCTAGCCGACGATTGGGTAGAGACTCGAATTTATATTTGCTAAGCAACTCAAAACTCAGTTACTTAAGAGCTTAGCCACATTATTAAGTTTAAAGAATTGAATTATACATTCTGGATGCATGATTTTCGATGCATACTGGGCGCAACCAACGCAAGCCACCGCACATTTAGCATGCATCATATTCTCACACAGCCAGCAATTAACAAACTGCGACTTTGCGGAATCTTCAGCCTGCTTGATCGTGCAAGGCTTCTTACAACATATTTTCTAACGGCGTTACAAGTTTAGCAGAAGTTGCGAGAGCGCAGAGCGAAGCGAAAAACGATGCACAAAAATAGAGCAAGCAAACGCTCAAAAAATCTTCGTACGAAAACAAATTGTTTTGAGCAAAAGGCAACAGCAAAAATTCGTGACTGCGCGATGCACAAGCAGAAATGTGCACCAGTTAGCACAAGCACAAACAAATGCATGCACAAGGGAGCCCCAAAACAAAAGAATCAAAACATACAATAACCACAACACGGAACTTTAAGCTTTGTCAAACCTATTTCGAAATTCAGCCCGCAACCTTGGTAAATTGGCGTAAAGAAGATTTCAGAAAGTTTTTATTTACATCCGATCGGCTTTAAAATAATTTTTAAACATCTTAATGACAATTAATTTGAGACATGTTGCTCAATTTTTCGCAAAATCTACCCTTCTTGCGTGTTTAGCACTTTTCGAAAAATGTAGGCCTCCTTAATGGAAAACGCGGTTTTCCTTACATAAAAACTAGTTTAATAGTTTCAGCGTTTTTGGAAATTCCTATTTATTTTCATTGTGAAAATTTGTATGATACATTTTTCGCTTCACGGCTCTAGAATGGCACATGGGGATTTAAGATTGAATAAACGAAATTTTGTTTTTCGTCTTCCTCACAATATTAACATGGATAGAACACGTTGATTTCAATGGTTCTTTATTCGAAGGGCCTTAAACATATATTCCAATAGATTACATTTTTCACGAACAGAAACTAGGTGAAAATATTAAATCTAAGAGAGTGTTAAGATCCGACTTGTCGTTCACATTCCTTTTATCGATTTGCCGGCTAGACAGAGATCAACCAGGAGTGAGTAAGACCACTAACTATACAATGCATAGATATGTCAAACAGCAGAATAATCGAAACACGATAAATCGCAACGACTGAGCCCAATGGGTACCTACGCCCATTTTAGTGTGCCCAGATAGAGTAAGACTGCTGAGAGTGGCAGCCGAACGCCGACTTCGAAAGCCAACCGTTCAGTATGAAGCCGCATCTCGTTCAGCACAGAACGTCGCTGCGGCTGATGCTGTTTTTTAATATATGTTCATATGTTAGTTTTAAATCCTTACAGCCCAAGTGCATATGTATGCTTGTGCAGAGTTTGCCTCGCTCTCACTCATTGCTTTGCGCGCTTGTGTGCATCTCTTTCTCCCTGCAAAGCTTCTCGAAAAACTCCGAGATCTACAAACATATATATGTTTGTGTTGTGTGGATGTGCGCACAAGTAGATCACGGCGTTTGTCGCGACCCAGAGATATTTCCTTTAATTGTGTGCCCTTTGTGCCTGTGGTAGCAAAATTCACACATATTGAAATTCTCTATCATGCAATTGAACATTGCAACCTCTAAAGTAGGATGATATACATCCTCAGGAAGAGATAAAGGAGGGGGCCTGAAAACATTAGCAATAAGTTAGTCATTAACAAATACAAGATCAAGAGTTCTGTTTAAATGATTAGAAATTATATCGATTTGAAATAACGAAAGGTCTCGCATGCAATCTATAGAGGCATGCTGGGCTGAGGGTACTAGATAATTTTCGGCAATGAATAATGGCCAATAGATGTTACGTTAATTAAAATCACCTAACACTTTAAATAGGGCATTATCATGCACGTGTGCAGAAACTTCTTTAATACAAGTAATACGTTTTATATAAACTTGAATATCAGAAGAAGAAGAAACATAGGAGCATGTAATATAGATATCGCGTGATGGAAAATACACCTTAATTGAATCAATCTCAGCTACAGTAGGCGTAGTAAAACAGAAAGGTTCTGGCTGGAAAGCAGATTTAACGGCAATTAATACCCCACCACCTCGAGTCGGCCGATCATTTCTATGACAGGAAATGGCTGGTTTCGCCTTTTGCCTTAACTCGTGAACAATCATGTGAGGAGGCCAACATTTAGGTTCACAAATGATTGGGAACAAATCATGTGAAACCGTAATTTAAAATGATGCTACATCACGAGGAGTGGAAAAATAAATTTGGTTATTGGCACGCTAGCAGAAGATTTGCTAGCAATATAGGCTGCCAATGACATACAAGTGGTGTCAAAAGAATGTTAAAACACAACAACTTGCCTACGAGGGGCAACAACGGTCAAAGTAGGAGCTGATGGTGAGGTAAAACAGGAGTTGGTGGGGCCAAAGAGGCGCCATGGTTACTTTTAACAGTCTGGGCTAGAATGCGCGCAAGTCTGCCTTTGCAGACAGAAGCTGACTGTGCTGAAGTAATTTCGCTGACTAGGGCAGATTCAATTACAGGGTCTACTGGGACTATTCCAGGGGATACCGCAAGGGTAATATTTGGACAATCGCTTAGAGAATCCGATAATGACAACATTAGAGATAAATACAAATTTCTAGGCATGGACAAAAGGGGCGTAAGTATTTGGATAAATGGAGAGGGCAAATTCAAGCATTGTGGCTCTAGCCGACGATTGGGTAGAGACTCGAATTTATATTTGATAAGCAACTTAAAACTCAGTTACTTAAGAGCTGCTTAGCCACATTATTAAGTTTAAGAAATTGAATTATACATTCTGGATGCATGATTTTCGATGCATACTGGGCGCAACCAACGCAAGCCACCGCACATTTAGCATGCATCATATTCTCACACAGCCAGCAATTAACAAACTGCGACTTTGCGGAATCTTCAGCCTGCTTGATCGTGCAAGGCTTCTTACAACATATTTTCTAACGGCGTTAAAAGTTTAGCAGAAGTTGCGAGAGCGCAGAGCGAAGCGAAAAACGATGCACAAAAATAGAGCAAGCAAACGCTCAAATAGTCTTCGTCCGCAAACAAATTGTTTTGAGCAAAAGGCAACAGCAAAAATTCGTGACTGCGCGATGCACAAGCAGAAATGTGCACCAGTTAGCACAAGCACAAACAAGTGTATGCACAAGGGAGCCCCAAAACAAAAGAATCAAAACATACAATAACCACAACACGGAACTTTAAGCTTTGTCAAACCTATTTCGAAATTCCGCCCGCAACCTTGGTAAATTGGCGTAAAGAAGATTTCAGAAAGTTTTTATTTACATCCGATCGGCTTTAAAATAATTTTTAAAGATCTTAATGACAAATAATTTGAGACATGTTTCCGAATTTTTCGCAAAATCTACCCTTCTTGCGTGTTTAGCACTTTTCGAAAAATGTAGGCCTCCTTGATGGAAAACGCGGTTTTCCTTACATAAAAACTAGTTTAATAGTTTCAGCGTTTTTGGAAATTTCTATTTATTTTCATTGTGAAAATTTGTATGATACATTTTTCGCTTCACGGCTCTAGAATGGCACATGGGGATTTAAGATTGAATAAACGAAATTTTGTTTTTCGTCTTCCCCACAATATTAACATGGATAGAACACGTTGATTTCAATGGTTCTTTATTCGAAGGGCCTTAAACATATATTCCAATAGATTAAATTTTTCACGAACAGAAACTAGGTGAAAATATTAAATCTAAAAGAGTGTTAAGATCCGACTTGTCGTTCACATTCCTTTTATCGATTTGCCGGCTAGACAGAGATCAACCAGGAGTGAGTAACACCACTAACTATACAATGCATAGATATGTCAAACAGCAGAATAATCGAAACACGATAAATCGCAACGACTGAGCCCAATGGGTGCCTACGCCCATTTTAGTGTGCCCAGATAGAGTAAGACTGCTGAGAGTGGCAGCCGAACGCCGGCTTCGAAAGCCAACCGTTCAGTATGAAGCCGCATCTCGCTCAGCACAGAACGTCGCTGCGACTGATGCTTTTTTTTAATATATGGTCATATGTTAGTTTTAAATCCTTACAGCCCAAGTGCATATGTATGCATGTGCAGAGTTTGCCTCGCTCTCACTCATTGCTTTGCGCGCTTGTGTGCATCTCTTTCTCCCTGCATAGCTTCTCGAAAAACTCCGAGATCTACAAACATATATATGTTTGTGTTGTGTGGATGTGCGCACAAGTAGATCACGGCGTTTGTCGCGACCCAGAGATATTTCCTTTAATTGTGTGCCCTCTGTGCCTGTGGTAGCAAAATTCACACACATTCAAATTCTCTATCATGCAATTGAACATTGCAACCTCTAAAGTAGGATGATATACATCCTCAGGAAGAGATAAAGGAGGGGGCCTGAAAACATTAGCAATAAGTTAGTCATTAACAAATACAAGATCAAGAGTTCTGTTTAAATGATTAGAAATTATATCGATTTGAAATAACGAAAGGTCTCGCATGCAATCTATAGAGGCATGCTGGGCTGAGGGTACTAGATAATTTTCGGCAATGAATAATGGCCAATAGATGTTACGTTAATTAAAATCACCTAACACTTTAAATAGGGCATTATCATGCACGTGTGCAGAAACTTCTTTAATACAAGTAATACGTTTTATATAAACTTGAATATCAGAAGAAGAAGAAACATAGGAGCATGTAATATAGATATCGCGTGATGGAAAATACACCTTAATTGAATCAATCTCAGCTACAGTAGGCGTAGTAAAACAGAAAGGTTCTGGCTGGAAAGCAGATTTAACGGCAATTAATACCCCACCACCTCGAGTCGGCCGATCATTTCTATGACAGGAAATGGCTGGTTTCGCCTTTTGCCTTAACTCGTGAACAATCATGTGAGGAGGCCAACATTTAGGTTCACAAATGATTGGGAACAAATCATGTGAAACCGTAATTTAAAATGATGCTACATTACGAGGAGTGGAAAAATAAATTTGGTTATTGGCACGCTAGCAGAAGATTTGCTAGCAATATAGGCTGCCAATGACATACAAGTGGTGTCAAAAGAATGTTAAAACACAACAACTTGCCTACGAGGGGCAACAACGGTCAAAGTAGGAGCTGATGGGGAGGAAAAACAGGAGTTGGTGGGGCCAAAGAGGCGCCATGGTTACTTTTAACAGTCTGGGCTAGAATACGCGCAAGTCTGCCTTTGCAGACTGCAGCTGACTGTGCTGAAGTAATTTCGCTGACTGGGGCAGATTCAATTACAGGGTCTACTGGGACTATTCCAGGAGTTACCACAAGGGTAATATTTGGACAATCGCTTAGAGAAGCCGATAATGACAACATTAGAGATAAATACAAATTTCTAGGCATGGACAAAAGGGGCGTAAGTATTTGGATAAATGGAGAGGGCAAATTCAAGCATTGTGGCTCTAGCCGACGATTGGGTAGAGACTCGAATTTATATTTGCTAAGCAACTCAAAACTCAGTTACTTAAGAGCTGCTTAGCCACATTATTAAGTTTAAAGAATTGAATTATACATTCTGGATACATGATTTTCGATGCATACTGGGCGCAACCAACGCAAGCCACCGCACATTTAGCATGCATCATATTCTCACACAGCCAGCAATTAACAAACTGCGACTTTGCGGAATCTTCAGCCTGCTTGATCGTGCAAGGCTTCTTACAACATATTTTCTAACGGCGTTACAAGTTTAGCAGAAGTTGCGAGAGCGCAGAGCGAAGCGAAAAACGATGCACAAAAATAGAGCAAGCAAGCAAGCTCAAATAATCTTCGTACGCAAACAAATTGTTTTGAGCAAAAGGCAACAGCAAAAATTCGTGACTGCGCGATGCACAAGCAGAAATGTGCACCAGTTAGCACAAGCACAAACAAGTGTATGCACAAGGGAGCCCCAAAACAAAAGAATCAAATCATACAATAACCACAACACGGAACTTTAAGCTTTGTCAAACCTATTTCGAAATTCCGCCCGCAACCTTGGTAAATTGGCGTAAAGAAGATTTCAGAAAGTTTTTATTTACATCCGATCGGCTTTAAAATAATTTTTAAAGATCTTAATGACAAATAATTTGAGACATGTTTCCGAATTTTTCGCAAAATCTACCCTTCTTGCGTGTTTAGCACTTTTCGAAAAATGTAGGCCTCCTTGATGGAAAACGCGGTTTTCCTTACATAAAAACTAGTTTAATAGTTTCAGCGTTTTTGGAAATTCCTATTTATTTTCATTGTGAAAATTTGTATGATACATTTTTCGCTTCACGGCTCTAGAATGGCACATGGGGATTTAAGATTGAATAAACGAAATTTTGTTTTTCGTCTTCCCCTCAATATTAACATGGATAGAACACGTTGATTTCAATGGTTCTTTATTCGAAGGGCCTTAAACATATATTCCAATAGATTAAATTTTTCACGAACAGAAACTAGGTGAAAATATTAAATCTAAAAGAGTGTTAAGATCCGACTTGTCGTTCACATTCCTTTTAGCGATTTGCCGGCTAGACAGAGATCAACCAGGGGTGAGTAAGACCACTAACTATACAATGCATAGATATGTCAAACAGCAGAATAATCAAAACACGCATTATCAATCATCTATATGTTTAACTACCGTGCATTTACGTGCGTCAAATTAGCGGCGGTGACTTAGCGTCGATTTTTGGTACTTGGTATCGGAAAAAGAATTGGTCAGTTTTAAATGCAATTTATTAATGTTTTTAAGCACAAAACCCAATAAATTTAAATGCAGAATTGCAAAATATTAAATTATTTACTGTCTATATTCATTTGTTTTGGAATTTTAATTTATAATAAGGGTATACCAAGGGGTTGAAAAACGAGGTTTCCACCATTCTCTATATATCTTAATTCAGGGATAATGGCCTCGAAAACCGCATATACACGATTAAAGCCAATAGTTTCACCTAACCAACCTTGAAAAAATTATAAAAATCGATCAGCACGTTTTTAAGATATTTGTACAGAAGTGCAGCAACCTCGTTGCTAGCCCCAGACAAAATGTCCGTAAAAAAATTGGCCTTGCATTTAAGCCCTAATATCTGTTCGCAGGGATAGTGGCCCTCAATGCACGCTATACTTACTTGAAGATAAATGTTTAGGGAAGCCTTACGCACTAATTCCAAACAAATCGATCAGCCAATTTTTTAGAAAAATGATAAAATGTAATCACACCTTGTGTTGTTCTTTCAAAATGCCTTTCGAGCTACTAGCTCCAACGTGAACCGAGCTACTGCTTGGAATCAGTGTTGAATAATGTCATAGAGTATTGAGCGGGATCAAATTAATTCAAAATATTTGTATAAGTGAAAGATAAGAAGTAATAAATGAAAAAATTGGTATTTTACAGTAAAACATAATCTTTGGAAATATAGTCTGCTGCTAAATAAGGCAACTGTGCATTTATGTACTTATACACAGTATAATAACAAATAGGTGGCAATATTTCAACATATTATTCATCCTAATTTTATTTATCTCCGATAATGGCCTTAAATGCACGATAATGGCCTTACATCAAGAAAATCGTCCAGCCAGTTTTCAAGAAATTCTCATATTTCTATTTATGCCCTATGTTATTGCAAAAACACTAGCTGGCAATATTTCCTTAACATTTTTATTTATCAAAATGGCGACGATATTTTATCAATATTAATATTTAATTCCTCCGATAATGGCCTTCAATGCACGGTAGTTAAACATATAGATCGCGCATTATTAATCATTTTGCTGTTTACATCAAGAAAATCGTCCAGCCAGTTTTCAAGAAATTCTCATTTTTCTATTTATGCCCTAGTTATTGCAAACAAACTAGCTGGCAATATTTCCTAAACATTTTTACGGTAGTTAAACATATAGATCGCACATTATCAATCATTTTGCTTTTTACAACAAGAAAATCGTCCAGCCAGTTATCAAGAAATTCTCATTTTTCTATTTAAGCTCTATGTTATTGCAAAAAAAATAGCTGGCAATATTTCCTTAACATTTTTATTTATCGAAATGGCGACGATATTTTATCAATATTTATATTTAATTCCTCCGATAATGGCCTTAAATGCGCGGTAGTTAAACATATAGATCGCGCATTATCAATCATTTTGCTTTTTACATCAAGAAAATCGTGCAGCCAGTTTTCAAGAAATTCTCATTTTTCTATTTATGCCCTATGTTATTGCAAAAACACTAGCTGGAAATATTTCCTTAACATTTTTATTTATCAAAATGGCGACGATATTTTATCAATATTTATATTTAATTCCTCCGATAATGGCCTTAGATGCACGGTAGTTAAACATATAGATCGCGCATTATTAATCATTTTGCTTTTTACATCAATAAAATCGTCCAGCCAGTTTTCAAGAAATTCTCATTTTTCTATTTATGCCCTAGTTATTGCAAACAAACTAGCTGGCAATATTTACTTAACATTTTTATTTATCAAAATGGCGACGATATTTTATTTATATTTATATTTAATTCCTCCGATAATGGCCTTAAATGCACGGTAGTTAAACATATAGATCGCGCATTATCAATCATTTTGCTTTTTACATCAAGAAAATCGTCCAGCCAGTTTTCAAGAAATTCTCATTTTCTATTTATGCTCTATGTTATTGCAAAAAACTAGCTGGCAATATTTCTTTAACATTTTTATTTATCGAAATGGCGACGATATTTTATCAATATTTATATTTAATTCCTCCGATAATGGCCTTAAATGCACGGTAGTTAAACATATAGATCGCGCATTATCAATCATTTTGCTTTTTACATCAAGAAAACCGTCCAGCCAGTTTTCAAGATATTCTCATTTTTCTATTTATGCCCTATGTAATTGCAAAAAAACTAGCTGGCAATATAAAAGTGCAAACGAGCGGCAAGTGCGGTTCACCTGTTTTCGTTGCCTGTTCACACATTTGTGCCTAACGCGGACGCAAGCCCACCGCAGGCATGGCGAAAAAACAAAGACCGTGCCCGTCGCCCAAATTTACGCACCCATTGATGAAAATATCTCTGTCTCACGACAAACCCTTGATCGGCTCATTCGCACACATTTTTGTGTGTGTGTGTCTGTGTGTAGAGCTTGAAATTCAGAAATGCCAAAATCTTCAAATTTTGTCAAATTTGCATCGGGCAGGCAGGCAACCTACATGCACACAAACGCATAAATGCTTCCATCCATATAGAAAAGTGTGTGAGTGTGTGTGCTTGTCAGGCCCAAAGAGTTATCTTGCCCTTATGCCAACGGTCAGGTACCCTTACCTTGACAACATGCATGGAAAATAGAAGCTTTGCACATGAACAGGCCAAACCCTTTAATAATGTCACCCAACTGCTTACTCGAAAGTGTGTTCGTGTGCACAAGTAGCAAGTCAAAAAATTTAACATTTTCAATTTTTGGTCTTTTCTTAAATTATTCGACAAGCCGACGAGGAATTACCCTTGCAGAAATATGAGTTTTTTTTTTTAATTTCAAGCAAAATTGGTCCCCACAGTAAACAAAAATATTAAAATATAATATATAAATATATCATTTAGGTTATTTAAGTTTTTAATAAATATAAATATATCAAAATCTTTTCATTATGGCTGACTGGACGAAGAAATATGTACATGATAGAGCATTTGAATGTGTGTGCCTTTTGCCACCACAGGCACAAAGGGCACACAATTGAAGAAAAAATCTCTGGCTCGCGACAAACGCCGCGATCTACTTGTGCGCACATCCACCCAACACAAACATATGTATGTATGTTTGTAGATCTCGGGTTTTTTGAGAAGCTATGCAGGGAGAAGGAGATGCACACAAGTGCGCAAAACAATAAGTGAGAGCGAGGCACACTCTGCACACGCATACACACATATGTATGTATTTGGGCTGAAACTAACATACATATATTACGAAATAGCATCAGCCGCAGCGGCGTTGTGCGCTGAGCGAGATGCGGCTTCATACTGAACGTTCGGCTTTCGAGGCCGGCGTTCGGCTGCCACTCTCAGCAGTCTTACTTTGTCTGGGCACACTAAAATGGGCGCGAGCACCCATGGGGCTCAGTCGTTGACGATTTATCGGTATCCGATTAAAACGACATTTGACAAGTCTATGCATTGTATGGTTAGTGGTTATAATCACTAACCAAAGAACATATAGATGGGACATGCCGTGTTACCAAAGTGGACACAAAAATAATCGGTGCATCTGGTCCAACGAGCGACTAAGATATACATATGATGTCTTTTGATCGCTTACACTACAGGATACTGCTTTAGCTTACTCTCTTCACTCTCAGTGCTCTCAATGCTCTCTTTATGTCTAGGTACCGTTTAAATGTTTGTGTGTGTATGTGTCCGCACAAGCAAAAATGCCCACAAATTCAATTTTTCTCAAAAGTTGGTGGCATTTCTTCCCTTTTGAGGGGTCGAGTAATATGAAATAATGAAAGGGTTTGCCAAGTCGATGTGAAATTCTTTAATTTTAGCTCGTTCTTGTTCGTAAGAGTACTTAAGCGTTGGCATGTGTGCATTTAAAAGTTTTTGGATTTGCTTTTCACGCATACTTGCATATTTTGTGTATGAATAGAAGCATTAAGTGATCAGTAACTTGACGTACATATGCAGGTGCCTGCCAAAAGTTTACCTTTTCGGCCCAACGGGCTGCTGCAGGTAATAAGGGGTCAACATGCATTTATCAATTCAAACCTAAAATCATAAAAAAGAAGGGCGCGCGTCAGATGCGTGCCAATAATGATATTTTCTTTTGAGCCCTTGATCTGCCCAACTGCACACATTTGAGTGTGTGTGCCTGTGTGTAGATATCAGAAATCCCAAAATATTGTCAAATTTACATCGGACAGGCAGGCAGGGACCAACAGGTACACAAGCGCATGAATGCTTCTATTCATATACAAAATATGCAAGTAGACATAAAGAGAGCACCGAGACGGGATAAAAATAAACAGCGATGTCGTTCTATCGCACAAATCATATGGAAGAGAGTAAGCCAAAGCAGCTTCCTGTAGTGTAAGCGATCAAAAGACATCATATGTATATCTTACTCGCTCGTTGGACCAGATGCACCGATTATTTTGTGTCCACTTTGGTAACACGGCATGTCCCATCCATATGTTCTTTGGTTAGTGCTATAATTGTATGCGTTGATATTGGATTATTCGATATATAAAATTATTTCGATTTGAGAAAACATCGATTTTTACTATTGTAGCGTGTTAAGTAATTTCTTTCATGTAGTTAAATTTTTGTTAACTTGTTTGAATAAATGATGTTGTGTATTTACAGATAACCAGCATTATAATGGAAGAATATGCACGCGAACCATGTCCTTACCGAATTGTGGATGATTGTGGTGGTGCTTTCGCCATGGGTTGTATCGGAGGTGGTGTTTTCCAAGCAATTAAAGGTTTTCGAAACGCTCCATCAGGACTAAGCAAGCGATTGGTATGCATATATATTAATACAAAGTGTACACAGTGTTAATACACATTAAAAGCTATTTTTTTAATTTAATTTGTTCTTACGAATGAATCAAAAAGACGCTTACATATGTATGTATTTATGTACATTGTACAATGGTTCACTGATTACTTCCTGCAGACGCAATCATTATTAGTAATATGTAAAAATTGTCGCATATCATCAATATTCTTGCTTTTTCGTGATATTTATGCTGGTGAAAATCAAAGTCCCTTCAAGCCGATAATTAATATGACATAAGAAACTGGTGCATGTTCAAAACATCAGTGGATAATGTATGATGTTTAAAAGTCTTACCATTAGCGTTGCACTGTTTTCACATAGCAATTCAATTCTGGTGCCACGGAAATCAGTTTTTTATTTTATGGCTAATGTGTTTTTTTCTTTCGTAATTGAAAAATCACTTAAATCGATCTGCTTACTACGATTCTCGTTGCCGTTCAATATGTACGCAAACTTAGAACCTACTCAAAGAAACTGGTACAGTATGTCAAGAAATTGTTTTGACCAAGCGAAAAATGCATATCTTCCAGATTAAATATATATATATATATATATATATATATATATAATATAATAATAATATATAAGTAAATATATAAATATATCAATTTTCAGCATTTAAAAGGAAACGAAATGTTAAAAATTGATTTGTAAAACCATTATAGTAATGCAATTAAGAATACTTCTTAGGAAGTTAATATGCATATTTAACTTCTGATTCTATACCGTTGTAGAGGGTATTATAACTTTATCATAAAATGTCTTACGCATACGAGACATACGCGACTCCAAAAATTAGATGAACTTTTTTTGTATACCATCCGATCCATTTTCAGAGATCTTTGTGCAATTTCACAGTTTTCGGAAAATTCATTTCTCCTTGGTATAAAGGGGAGTCAAAGATTTGGTGGGTGACTTCGCGCTCAAATTCATTTCCAAAGTCCTTTACGAAAATTCAGTTTAGACGTTTACCACACCATTCGCACACACCCAGCTTCCTCTGTGGTATATGCAAATCAAAAAATTTTTTTAGCGAAGTTTTAAATTTTGTATGATTTTCTTCAATTTATTTTGCAAAGCCTCTCATAAAAACTGAGTTCGTGTTGAAAAACAGTTATATGGACTTTTTTTTCCAACTAAATGTCTAAGATCTTAAAAATCTCTTTGAAAATTCACACTTCACTCTTTTTGCAAAATCTACCCACTTGGACGATAAATGTGGGTCAAACGTTGAATAGGTGCAAGAATTATCGTGTGCAAGCTCATTAAGAAAATCCATTTGTGACATATTTTACACTCTTCAGGCCGCCTCAGTGAAAAATATGGGTCAAAGGTTGTCATCACAAAGTTTTAAGTTTCGTCGTGAATACGTGCTTCAGTAATTTTGAAAATTCTATTCACAACTGGAAATTTGGCGGATCGGTTTTAAGGTTTAATGTACGAAAGTTTATTTGCCGGCTTCAGGATTCTCACCATAAGAGCATAATAGATGAAAATCGTCGATGCCAATATTTAAAAGTCTAAGTTCAAGATAATACTAGAACAGATTTTATGTTTTCAGTTTAGTTGACAATGACAACCTATTCTTGATTTAAGATCTTTTAGCAATGTCTAAATGCAAAGTGAGTAAGTCTAATTTCATAACGCATGGCGCAGCCTGCCATTTGACGCATAAGATGCAAATGAGCGAAGATAAACAACGATCGCGTCCATTGACCCGAAGGAATCCCACATCTATACTCCGGCACTGTCCTTCCCCTATGCCAAGTTTCTCAAATTCGTATCTAGCATGCTTGTTTTTATACCCTGAACCCATTAAAAATGGGTAAAAAGGTATAATGTATTTGTGCAAATGTATGTAACAGGCAGAAGGAAGCATCTCCGACCCCATAAAGTATATATATTCTTGATCAGCATCAATAGCCGATTCGATCTAGCCATGTCCGTCTGTCTGTCCGTTCCTCCGTCCGTATGTATGAACGCAAGGATATCGGAACCTATAAGAGCTAGAGACTTGAAATGTTAGCGGTAGGCCCTCCCTGTGCCCGCGCAGATCGAGTTTGTTTCTGATAAATCGATAAAAATCGATATCGAAATCCTGTTTTTTGAGCAATTTCGGCAAATAATATGAGCTAGAGTCACCAAACTTGACATGTAGCTTCTAGAATAGTATATATATATCAAATATCTTTCATTTTGTACCTATCACCACCTCCCCGCTACCACCAGCCATAAATCAAGTTAATAATACAACTAGTATTGCCGACCAATTTAAGCCACAAGTTATAAGCAATTGACTTTTTGAGAATACATAAATATTCTATGTCATAATAAGATGTACTTTCGACAATTTCATTAAGATCGGTTAAGAAACAAAAGTTATGTGCGCACGTGTTAGCAGCAGCAAACGCAAATTCCAAGAATATCTGTGTACATGTACAACCATACATACAACCATTCATGCACGTCTGCTTTGAATTCTATCAACAGCATTGCAATTGCGATTGTATTGTTTTCTGTGCTGCTATTTAAATTGGTTTTCTTCTCAGTGTGTCCCAATTATTGGTGTGGCTGTTGAGTAGATCCGGCGGCAAGTGGTGCAGTATGTAGCGAGTTCGAACCCTATGGAGCAAACTATTTTTTTTTTTGGCTGGTGTGGCTGTTGAGTAGAGGAGGCATCAATGGAACTCTTTTTTGTAATTTATCTTTATTATTACCAAAGCAAACGAGCGCGTAGCGCAAGCTGAATTTAGTGTTGGAGTAAGAGGGTTCAGGGTATCCCCAAGTCAGGAGCTCCCGACTAGAACCTCTTACTTGTTTACTTTTAACACTTTATATGGGGCCTCCTTTATCTGTTGTGGTCAAAAATCTCAGTACTAGAATTCATAATAATGCATTCTACACAGCTGTGTACTAATCGGGCTACATTTTACTTTATATCGGGATAAAATAGTTTTTCTCACCAAGATCCTGAGTCTTTTATCTGTGGTATCGAAAACATTACAACAGACTAGGTCTTTTCCCTCTCGCAGTTATAATGCCCCTTTGCACTATGTACCCTAATAATCTAACACTGCCTTGCAACAGTTGACACTTTGACTAACAACATTTATCACCATTTTGAGGTCAACTCGCAAGCTACCATTATAACTCTAATGAACACTGCTGGAGAGCTTGAAATTCCAAAAGGCACACATAAAATTGAATACTGCCCATTTCGTGTCCCGGAATGTGACAAATACAATTCGGATGTCTGTCCAAATGTAACATGTACCTGCTTTCAAACTCCCTGAACAATTCAAAACAAGAACTATTTGCAATACTAATCAAAATTTTCTCTGCGCAAGGATCAACTTTAAGTTCAAATGTGGTTCCCCTTTCGGTCAGTTCCTCATCAACATAATTTAAAATGGTTCTGCAAAGAACTTCTTCGATTTCTAACTTTTAATAGACAGGTCCGCTCCGGTATCCTCTAAATCTATGGACTACGCCGCAAACTACGTTTTTCTATTTTAAGTCAAAATAATTGATGATCTGCTTAAAAGCTTCAATGCCGAATTGTCATTCTGGACAACATTCGTCGATTAGTATAACCAAGGACAATATGAACACTAAGATGAGTAACGCCCATACATGTAAATACGACGAAAATTTTCTAGCCTGGCTTCTTATCTGGCTTTTCCCACTTCACACGACATGCCAGCCGACTGGTTGTTCGCTCTCCAAGACGAACGAATGCCGAAGTCGCGGCTTGCTGATGCTGACACGAGCAACGAGGTTAGTTTCTAGCCTGCCATCAGCAAAGCTGGTACTTTGGCTATGGTACTTTGCGTTGCTTCATTTTCGAAGTACATTGAGCGAAAAAGTTTTAAACTTACGATCGACGCATATTACTTTTGCTACATCCATGAAACAAACAATGCATTCTACTTAAAGCATCGACGTGATTCATCTTCGATCCTGAACGGTGCTCGATCTCATACTCAAAATATTGCAGAAATATTGCCCAACGAGACACTTAGACGGAAACATCCTGCTTTGGCATCGTCATGACAAATGCATTACGGTCAATAACAATTTTTATATTTCCGCGAACTTTCATGCACAGGAAATACCCATTAGCTAAATCTAGCGTATTGAAAGCCTTTGCTTTCTACATGTTCTGTACAACGTCGTCAATTAATGCTATTGAAAAGCTTTCACGTAAAATTTTCTCATTTAACTTCCTGTAGTCACAACAAAGTCTCTTAGTACCATCCTTTTTTGCAACTAGTACAACAGGCGTAGCGTATTCAGAAACACTGACAAACTCCGCTAACCAATCCTGGATCTGAATTTTGACTTTCTCATTATTCTCACACGATCAGTGTCGCGGCCTCTGAAATCTGGAACTTCATCTGAGAGTATTATCCTTCTTTCGACTGGACTGGAATTTGGCTTTACTGGCTTATAATCCCTCACTAAGTTCTTTACTTCGAACCTCAAATCATTGTCCAGGTGAGTTCTATATCTGGTATGGATTCTTCACTAAAATCAGCCATTAGTAACTGTCAAAAGGTTTTTATCGAAGCTCGAATTCGAACCTGACAAGATAGTCATATGCCTTTCACTACTGCTTTTGCTTGTGACTATTCCTTGCATAATTACCTTCTTGTTTGATCGGATCAAAGTTCTTCTCTTCTCGGTGACGCACCACATGGAACCATATCTTTATTGTAACCTCGTCCAAACTGTTATATACTTCGATCGAACCTAGTGTATACATTTTCTTGCCTCCTATAGTTATTAACTATTTTTACTCTGATCTCAAAGCAACTGGGTATAACTGTGTATAAGTACGTTAATTGATGGTACAAATGTCGCTACCCGAATCAAATATTGCCTTTATATGTCGTTCTCCAATTTTCACATTTTTAAAAACTCTATTTTTTCTATTTCTTTTGGCAAAGCTATACTTGTCCTTTCTTCTCTTTCCGTTTATCCTTTGCCTTACCTTGATTTGTCTTGTGTCCAACTTTATTGCATTTAAAACACCTGACACCACTTTTATTGCAGTCTCTCGCTATATGATTGCTGCCTCCACACTTGAAACAACGTCTTTCGTCTTTGGTCTTAAATCCTTGACACACTCTTTTTTTTTCATGGATCTTCAATTTCTTGCGGAATTCATGGAAATTTGTGGCATGGTACAGACATCCTTTATTTTGTTTGTTTTGAATCAGGATTGGATTGGCTTGCTAGCGTAGCGTATATAAATATTCAGTTAGGGTTTCCTTATGGCACTTCTTATTCTCTATCACCTCTTGTGCACCTGTTTCGTTGTTAGCTTTTCACTAAATTCATTTGCAGTGCCCCCTTCAAAAAATTCCAATCATTTAGGTTATTCTGTTCAAAACTAATTTCGCAGCTCCTTTGACTAGCTGCCCATCACAAATGAATTTTTTTTGAATCGGTCCACTGAACTGTTACGGCATAAGGTTTGAACTCTCGGAGCCACTCATCAATGTCTGGAGAGCCATTTCCAGTAGAACCATCTAAACTCTCTGTATTTTGATCAAAATACTAAATTAATCTTTGATGTAAGTCTACTTTAACACCTGTACTTTGCAACTTAAGTTCCTTTATTATTATACTTATACTTTTTATTCAGTTAATGTGAGTTGTGTGATTTCATCTTAATATGACAATTTAAATCCAAGTTGCTAGCAATGTTATAAAAAAAAAATAATACAATAGTAGAGTCTGTTAAACGCAATGTTTAAATAATGTTAAACTTGCGCCCACAGTCTGGTCACTTGCTTGCTTCGTCGTCTTCTTTATGCGCAGACACTCGTCTATGAGAATAGCTTCTCGTCGCTTCCTCTTCGTCAAGTTTCCTACGTCACTTCTCTTGTCGTCGTCGTTTGCTTTGTTTTCTGAGTCGGTTGCACAGAACTGAGTCGTTTTCCTCAGTTCTCGGGATTCTCCTTTTCCTCGGATTTTCGTTTTCTGTCGTATTTTGACACCCAACTGTCACTACACGTCGTCGTCTTCTACTCTTCTCGTTTTTTTCAACGAAAATGAATACCGTTGTTTACGTTTGTCAGTGCGTTGGTTGCTGCGAATTTCGTCGTCATGTTGTAGCAACGGTTGTCTCACTGGTTCTCTTTCAGCTTCTCTCACTTCGCTCGTAATTCCTGCCTTCATCGAAAACGAATGGCGATGTTGACGTATTGCAAAACAGTCTCTTGATGAATTTAACAGTTGCACAAATCATAGCGGAGTTTAGCAAGTTGAAAATTTTACTTATGCGGTCTTTTCACTGTTTCATTACTGCCCATTTGAACAACACTTAATGGTTATTGCCCTATTTAGCTTTATTCGCAGGTTTTTTTTCGGACGATCCCTATAATTGTAAGGATCGAAGTTCTGAAGTCATTAAATTACACTGTCCTTTTAGTTTTAATATTAACACATTGGTGTTTATTCACTTCATACATTTTCGTCTTATTGAACAGTGATACGTTTTCTTATTACACTCAATGAGATCACACGCAGGTCTCTTCACTTCAGATGCTCGAACTCGACTCCTCTATTGTCGTGTGCTCCTGTTACAACCTGCTGTCAAGTAGAGGCAGTGGCTAGTAGCTCGGTAGGTCCGGGTTTAAGTCCAATTCGGAAATATTTTTCTTTTATTTCACTATTTTTTATGATACTTATTTATAATATAATACTAAATCCAATGAGCCCGTACCGCGAGCTGCATTTTCCCTAGTCGGAAACTAGAACTATTACTTGTTTATACATTTTTTGCTGTAATCAAATTTTTTATATACTTATTCTATCAAAGGCAATATAAATAATAATATGGTTAACGCCAAACAACAAATGCTGCCATGCAGTTTGAACCACAAGGAAATCGGAACCCTTGCGCTTAACTCAAAGAGCGTAAAATAAAATGTGCTCTTAGCCTCGGGTCAGTGAGGGCCGTTCTGTGTATATACAAATGATACAGGTTGTGTCTACGATAAATCCAGTTATAGTGTCGTTAATGGTGTCCTGCTCAACCCATTCTTGTTGGAATCCCGCTGGCTCTCATCGTGGGTCGATGTTCGACCTCACTTGTTTAGAATGGTGTCCTTGTGCTCAGCAATGAAACAAATGATTTTACGGCAAGTGCGAAGCACTTGGGAAGTAGGAGGCTCAAGTCCGGATCGTGTACTGTAACATTAAGGGAATTTGCTCACAACATTGTTGCGATCAACGGACTTGTTGCAATGGAAGGTGTCCGGCTTCTAGGCTAAGATTGGTAATGGGCGGCGCTTCCTGCTCTTAAGCCGCAACCGAAAGTTACGCGTGTCGCAAAACGTCGTTGTGACTGCTAGAGTATTACCTCCATCACATTCCGCTATAATGCTATCTGAGATTTGCAAGAATGTGTGATTATTATTCAATAATGCAGGGGATATAGCTATCTTAAGATACTTTCATTAAGCTAGTTACAGTTACAGGGACATCTGTGAGTTGTTCATTCAAAATAGACTTTAAATCAGCGGGACCTAAGATGGTTGGATTTTTTATCTTTGCCTTACCAAGAGTTATTGTAAGCATGAGGTTCTGAACTTCATGTAAGTCGTATGGTTTATCTGATCCAGTGTTTTGGTGTCAATCATCATTGCCTGTTATTACACTAAGAGTTTTGACTCGGACCGCTTAATTTGTCGAAATTAAAGTTAATAAGGGTGCCTGCCACGGTCTTTAACACTGTGCCTAAAAATTCGTAACGCGGAAAACAAGTTTCTCATGTGTTCGATATCTATGTATAATAGCTTTCGCATGTGAGACTGTGAAAAGAAGTCTCACGATTCCATTGTTTCATCCATTATACGTAGCACATCTGATATATTAGCTGAGTGCCTAACGAAAATAATACTTCTCCATCTACTATTTGAATGTAATTGGAGTGTAAACAGTCGGTAATCCGAGCATTAGTCACTGCGAGATGTATAAGTATAAGCCTCGGGTATTGGAAAACGATAACTTCTTAAACTATTACAAAAACTAAACTAATGTCACGTTCGGAATTACATATCTCAAGTTGTTCTTGTGGACCAGTCTTGTGATACAAAAATCATATAAATATCTGGCATGGGGTACTTGTATGGAATAACCTTTTCGTTAAGCTTACGAAAATCTATACCCATTCGCTATTTCTTATTAAGCCAGTTCATTTGTTTCTTTTTTTGTCGACTATTATGATTATTATGACTCGCAGATAATGCCGTTCGTTAGAAAGTCTTCTATTACAGAAGTCAAACACAAAATTTTGGTGAAGTTTACATTTTTACATCAATGGTATTAATTTTCCGCTGAAAATGGATAAAAAGGGTATAGTATTTTTATCCAAAGTGTAACAGGCAGAAAGAAGCAACCCCACAAAGTATATATATTCTTAATCAGCATCAATAGCCAGGTCGATCTAGCCATGACCATATGTTTATCCGTCTCTCCTTTTGTATGAACGCAAAGTCCCGTTTCCCAGTAATCGATAAATATCAATATCGAAATCTTGTTTTTGGGCCATATCTCATAGGTTTTAAGAGCTAGAGTCACTAAATTTGGAATATACTTTGCATGTAAGCTATATTTCAATTTCAAGTCTCTAGCTCTTATATCCGCTGGTAGATTGTGAAAGCACATTATACCCTCACGGACGTCTTGTCGTAATAATGTCTTCTCACCCAAAATAGAGATGATTCTGGGTCCACCGTGAAAACTTGCAATGTATATGTTCGCTATACAGTTTTTTAAATCGATGATTTCGGGGCATTAAAGCTGTATGCTTCGAGTCAAATGGGATTTCTGCATTTGTATCAATGAGACTGTTTTCCAAAGTTTCTAATTCCGCTTGGATACCATTGACTGAAAGATACATGCGAAGGATTTGAAAGTATGATGAATAATTGCTTATGGCTTTAGTTAGGACGAAGTATTGACGCATCGACCCGTGCATTTGAAGCACAATTTTAGAATTAGTCGAAAAATATGCACGTTCGACGAAAGGGTATATTTATTAACAAATTCTCACCACTGTCTACTAGATAGTAGCGCAGCGCACAGTTCGAGTTTGCGGTAGAAACGAACTAAGATGTCCCCTCCATCATTTCGATGCCTATTCCGTAAGCTCTTTCAAATGCGACAGCGAAACCATGAATTTCACAACGATTCACAGTAGACATGAGCTTACTGGGCTTTTAAATCCTAAGCAGTCCCAAAGTCGGGATGCTGCAGAATGTTTTGAATTCCTCGTATATGTTTGTAACTTTTAAAATTTGTAGAAAAACACAAAAACATGTTATGCTACTTCAAACGTTTTTATGATATCTTGATCTTTAACGATGATGAAAACTTATTTTGCAGGTTTCTCGATAAGAAAAGAATTAATGCTAAGTTTGTACTCTTGCAGCACTTATGGGATTCAGCGATTTTATACAATTCTCTCATTGCAAGAAATGAAAATCCGAGTGTAATTGTGTTTAAATTATATGCTTGAACCTCTTTAATGGAATTAGTTGATATGTTTTAACCTCTTTGATCGAATCTGCTCTTCATGGAATCAAATGGCGACGTCTTTCGCTGAGGCATCAAACACGAAGAGCAGTTTTGTCGACAAGCGCTGTGGTTAAAGAACATATTGATAGAGAATATAGTAGTAAGGATGTATCACGATACGTTTACGTTTTCTAATAATGACATGTGACCTCGTCATAACTTCATTGTACAATGTTTTTATCTGATCACAGAGTTGTATGAATTACCGAGAGTGGCAGGCGATTGCTTAGGTGGAACTCTCATATCGTTTACCCTCACACGGTAGTCATATCTTCCTACATTTCTTTACTAGGATGTGTAGTGGCCATAATATAAAATCACAATAGAGGAAAGCTTATTTAAAGAAATTTTAAGCTAATGTAGTGAGACACCCTGCTCTATTTTTTTTTTTTGGTAGCACACGTATTTACTAGCAAAGAATAGAACAAAGTGGAGAGCACAATCGTACGATTGCACCGTAAAAGCTCTGCTTAGCAGGTGTACAGCAAGCTGCAGAATTATCAGGCGATCATTGAGTCGAGAGTGTTAGTGCCGAACAGACATCTTAACGTCAAGTTCTTTTCTTATCTTAATAAAGTACAGAATATAAGTTCTAGTGGAGTTGAGCTAAACCGAAGGTACGTTAGATATTCAGTGAAACGCTTAGGCTAAACTATAGGTCCCCATAACCTAAGAGGCAAACACTGGGTGACCACAACAGCTCATTAAAGAATTGAGCGGAAAACAGAATAACGGCAGCCCGACGACAAGCTTGGTTGCCTGGCCATATAAACCGAAGCCAGCCAAATACCAGGCTGTACTGGCATTAATAGAGTTTATTCTCAGGCGCTCCACGCTACCATTAATCAGCATCCGGCATATAGTGCTAACAACGTTGCTTCTACGCACACTCAGCCATCCACTTTATGGTCGGAAGCGAGAACTTTGCAATCTGCCGTTGACAATTGGACGTACCGCTCGACATGTCGGCACTCTCGCACTGAGCGAGATTAACTAGTTCCATCCGAATCTGAGGACCTTCACAGGTCCTCAGGAGCCGCAGCAGCATGCCTTTGCATGATGTTGCCATGAATCGGGTATCGAAATATAAGGGATAGAAATGGTCAGTTAATTTTCCAAACGCTTAAAAGTATCAGCAGGCGTCTTTTTAAATAGTTTGCTTGAAACTTAAAACAAAACCACAAAATTAAGAGAAAGATATGATGATGTTTAGGGTCCATGGATGTATATTATTTATTTTTGTTGAAGAAATACTTTTATCTAATACAAATTTTGTTTAAACAGCGGCAACGCAATGTCTACGTCATCTTGGGCCCAACGATCAACGTAAGAACAACAAGTAAATGCTGCTTGAGTAATGTAAATAAGTAGTAGTAACATCTTTAATGAAAATATATAACGTCTAATGACAATTACTAAATACTAGACGGTAGGGTATCTCCCATATAAAAATCATAGTTACATCCAGCTCCGCCGCCACCTCTTTGGTCATCACCAATTCAAAGTTCAGCACAATAAGGCCCTTCTAGCTTAGTAAATTATAAGACCCGAATTTAATTAGAACTTAAGCTAAGTTGAATTTTTAGCGCAGGTTATCGTAAGATTCTTATATTCACATATGATAGCTACCTTAAAACTGTTTTGGATTTAGCGATTGCAATTTGTAAATACGGATTGATTGACTAAAATAGATCTAGGGTGAGCTTGAGAATTAAGAGCGTCAGTTTCATAATGATAGTAATATTTTGATAAGAGTGTTCTCGAATTGTTAAGGATTTACAAGGTGCTGAAGTACTCCGGACCTTGTTCAGCAATCCAGTACACCTTTCACACCAATTTTCAATAGTTCCATTAGCCGAAATAGTCAGGAAATCTATCGAGATGATTTCGCTCGACAAAAGTATTTTTTTTATAGTTTATCAAGATGAAAGACAGACCTCCAATTTTATGACAATTTGAAACACCACCATTTACAAGTTAATTTAGTGTTGAGGTCAGATATTCGTATAAGAACCAAAAATGCCACTTCAGCATAGTACTGAAGATTTAAGTGCTATCCAAGAGCAAGATTCATTCTGTGGAAGATGCAACGAAGTGTTGTCGGTCACTGACTTAATAGCCAAGGCCCCTTGCAAACACAAATTTCATAAGGAATGTATCTTGGACGTAGTGCGAATTACACCTAAGTGCCCAGTTTGTGGAGCCGATTGTACGTCAATGAATTTTACGTACTCAAACAATAACTTGGCCGCCGAATTGAATTCAGCACCGTCAAGCATATATGACTCGCTAGGGACGAATGAGAGGTCACAGGCACCCAGGGGGGCATCCAAACATTTTAGAGGGAAAGGTCGAGGAGCCAGCTCTAATTGAGGCATGTCCACCAGGTCAACCAGCCGAACATATTTAGATCGCACCCTGGACGAACCGAGACAAAATAAAAATCTTACTACGGTTTCACAAGTTGATATGGCGAACTTCTTTAACTCAGCGATAGCTAGTCAGCAAGCAGAAATGCTTGACAACTTGGTCGCTTTCTTGAGCAAAAACATAGAAGATTGCAATCACCAACAAATAACCCTTTAAGTTTGTTAGTAAGCCTAAACGTTCCACGCGACGTTTAAAATCATTCTGGAAGATCATTCGAGCCAATCGAAAAAAAATAATTGCATCAGTGTTTCTGAAATCTGATGAACGTCTTAATACGAAAGTAGAAATCGAAGATAAAGAGTTTATAGCCTTACTCAGGAGCAACAATTAGCTGCGTAGGAGGCATAACCGCCAAAGAGTTTTTGGCAAGTAACAAAACCAAAAAGTGCTCGGGTGCAATTGTCACCGAGCTACCCGTAGGGACATCTGATAACAACGCAGAAGCGCCCAAATATCATATTTTGTCACAAGAACGACAAAAGCATCTCGATGCAGTAATTGACATATTTCCTTCCTTCAGCAAAGAAGGGCTAGGCCAAACAAGTTTAATTAAACATTCTATTGACGTAGGGTCAGCGGTTCCTATAAATCAACGGCATTGGCCAGTTTCGCCAGCTATAGAAAAGCTTATGTTCGCCGAAATAGATAACATGTTGGCAATGAACGTAATGGAATACTTCATTCTGTATTTTTATATCCTGAAATGTATGTAATAAGGAAAAGGAAGCATCTCCGAATCCATATAGTATACATATTCTATGTCAGCATCAATAGCCGAATCGATCTAGCAATTTCTGAATAAACGCGTCCATCTCAGAAGAGCTAGAGCTTTTAACGTTTGAACTTAGCCCCTTCTTGTCCCAGTGCATTACGAGTTTGTTTCCGATAATCGATAACTTAGCCTTGCATAATCCGTTTCAGGTCCCTTGTGATGGTTACAATAATTATGGTTCTTGAAGTCTTCTCTTGTATAAAGAAAGTCATCTAATCAAAAGTATTTAGCAAATTTTGCTTTTTCGATTTTTGTAATTCGAGACTCGCGTTGTACCTTACATGACTGCGCTCCCCGGTTGAGCTGGAGGTGGGACTCAGCACAACTTGCCCCATTTCCAAAATATTAATAAAAATCGATTTCGAATTTCATGCTACTGTCTTTTTGAGAATATAAGAATATTCTAAAGCACTCAGATCTACTGTTGAAAATTTCATCAAGATCGGTGAAGACACACAGAAGTAATTTAGGAAAACGTCTGGTTATATTGATAAGCCACGTATTTGCGGCAGTTAGCACTTATTGCAAGAGTTTCTGAATACATGTACATTAATATACGCATCTTATTGAATTATGTAAACAGAATTTTATTGTATTCTATTCTATTCTATTCTGTACTGTGCGTATGTGTTGCTGCCAAAACAATAGAGCTTGATAGAACCGGTTTTGTATGGTAAGTTTGTTGGTATTTCTTCGAAAGACCTAGTCTCTCAAGTTTTTCGAAGTTATCAGAAAAATGTATAATTGTGTGCACGCTGGAAGAAGAGGTGCTGGCTACGTTCAACTGTTCCTTTTAAGTAGGGCTTCAGAAAATGTACTTTCACGCGGAATTTCTTTATCTCGACGTATAATAAATGTTTACTATTCAATTTTCAAGAAAAATAAAATAAGGGTTTTAAATAAACGTACGGTAATTGTTAATATATTTCAGAAATGAATGGCGTAGTTTGTCTTGTTTCTTATGCAAAATATATTAAATTTGTTTGTTCGTAAATTATATTTTCGATTTTATTTACGGTTGTTAAATTATGTTCAAGGTAAGCGAAGCCGCAGTGGTACGTGCCAGTTGTACCAAAATGATAATTTTGTTTGTTATTACAACGATCAGAACTCGGCGAATAGCTAATAGCACTGCCCAGCATCGAGGTCATTGCATAATATGATGAAATTATAAAGTTAATGAACATTTTAATGGAAAATTATACATCATTTAAAGTGAACAAAAAAATGTTTTTATAAAGATTCAATGAAGAATAGCAGAGCCCTTGTCTTTGTGGACCACAATGTCTGTGGCCGTAGCAATAACTTGTAAAATTCTCAACCGATTTTCAAATTTTATAAATGACTTCCACCCTTTCTTCTTTTCCACCCACCAAACGAGTCAGCTGCTGATTCATTCCCAAAACTGTCGTAGTAGGGGCATCAATTGTTCAAATTTATAATACCTACGCTAGAACTTAATCATTGAGATCCTAAGTTTTAGGCTTCTATTAATTAAAAAATGAAGATATTGATTTGGAAATGAAACGATAAAAGTTTATCTTTATGGTTTGTCAAGTAATTTTGCTAGATTCTGAACGAATGCTTTAAAACGATAACAGAATCTATTCTTTTAGAGTCACTTTCCTTTTTGATTGCGTGTCGGCGCCCCAGATTAGCCTGAATATAGCTACTTCGATAGTTTTAGATGATTTCTTTCTGTCCATTAATATTATTATGTGTGTCAGCGTACCGTACCCGTGTAGTTTGGTAAGAAGAACCCCGACCAATCCGACGAGCTAGACCAGAGCATGGCTAGAATGCGCATCTCGAGCCAAATTGCACATTTTCCATTCTAGGGTACGGTTGTCCGAATTATAGGATCGCCGCCTGTACCCTACAGATGTTATGTCTTCCAGCATCGTGTAGCAGCAGTGGACTCCACTGATGTTAATATGCCCATGATTGTCGCCGATATGTATCCGCAATCTGTGTTTAACAAGCATATCATATTTACGCTTTGAGTGAGAAGAGGATTGCATTAAATATACATTTGTGTTGATAAAAAGATGAATTCCATGAAATGTGTAATTCCATTCTGCTTTATTAAATTTCTCGTGAGATAGCCTTGTGCAAATTCTTCCACTGAAATCTTGATTTTTGTGTTGCTTTTCCAATTTTAGACGCTTGGCTGTCTCTTTTGTAGTAATGTTTACCTCACAGCATAGATTCAGTAATGCTTTAACAATATGTAAATGCCCACGTTTCTCCTTTACTACAAATGCTTTAGATGTTCATTGTTTGATTCTCTGGTTCGAGCTACATTTATTAACTGTGCGTATTCCAGCGGTTCAACCTTCTGAACGAACCAATATCAGTAATTGGAAAAACATCTATATGTTTCAATATCCTTCCTGTTACGCTTGCCAAAAATATTGGTTGCTTTCTCGGCAGAAAAAAATTGTCAATATTTCATTTAATTGTCCGAATGGATATTTAGTTTAGTTTAGTTTAGTTTAGTTTTGTACATAAAGAAGAATAAGAAATGTAAACATATGTTAGGCGTTGCAAGAGTAAAAACTCAATGTTAATTTAAATATTCAGTTAAATTCAAACGATTTTAAATTAAACTATAGAAGTAACAAGTAAGCGTTTCGTTATTAGGGGATACCCTATACCTGCTACCAACACTGAATGCAGCTGGGGCTATGCGCTCGTTTTATTTTAATTATTTCCACGTGCGAGTTCAAATCGGGCAACTACCTTCCACCGACCGAGCGGTTCGCCATCTTATTTTTACACCTTTCGAAAGTCATCCGAATCGAAAATGTTAAATTTACACTCGTCGCTACGGTATCCCAGAATGAATTCGCCTTATCCAGACAAACAGTTAAAGGATGCACAATATGTCCCGAGCTTCGGAATACTTCATTCTGTATTTTTATATCCTGAAATGTATGTAATAAGGAAAAGGAAGCATCTCCGAATCCATAGAGTATACATATTCTATGTCAGCATCAATAGCCGAATCGATCTAGCAATTTCTGAATAAACGCGTCCATCTCAGAAGAGCTAGAGCTTTTAACGTTTGAACTTAGCCCCTTCTTGTCCCAGTGCATTACGAGTTTGTTTCCGATAATCGATAACTTAGCCTTGCATAATCCGTTTCAGGTCCCTTGTGATGGTTACAATAATTATTCTTCTTGAAGTCTTCTCTTGTATAAAGAAAGTCATCTAATCAAAAGTATTTAGCAAATTTTGCTTTTTCGATTTTTGTAATTCGAGACTCGCGATGTACCTTACATGACTGCGCTCCCCGGTTGAGCTGGAGGTGGGACTCAGCACAACTTGCCCCATTTCCAAAATATTAATAAAAATCGATTTCGAATTTCATGCTACTGTCTTTTTGAGAATATAAGAATATTCTAAAGCACTCAGATCTACTGTTGAAAATTTTATCAAGATCGGTGAAGACACACAGAAGTAATTTAGGAAAACGTCTGGTTATATTGACAAGCCACGTATTTGCGGGAGTTAGCACTTATTGCAAGAATTTCTGAATACATGTACATTAATATACGCATCTTATTGAATTATGTAAACAGAATTTTATTGTATTCTATTCTATTCTGTTCTGTACTGTGCGTATGTGTTGCTGCCAAAACAATAGAGCTTGATAGAACCGGTTTTGTATGGTAAGTTTGTTGGTATTTCTTCGAAAGACCTAGTCTCTCAAGTTTTTCGAAGTTATCAGAAAAATGTATAATTGTGTGCACGCTGGAAGAAGAGGTGCTGGCTACGTTCAACTGTTCCTTTTAAGTAGGGCTTCAGAAAATGTACTTTCACGCGGAATTTCTTTATCTCGACGTATAATAAATGTTTACTATTCAATTTTCAAGAAAAATAAAAGAAGGGTTTTAAATAAACGTACGGTAATTGTTAATATATTTCAGAAATGAATGGCGTAGTTTGTCTTGTTTCTTATGCAAAATGTATTAAATTTGTTTGTTCGTAAATTATATTTTCGATTTTATTTACGGTTGTTAAATTATGTTCAAGGTAAGCGAAGCCGCAGTGGTACGTGCCAGTTGTACCAAAATGATAATTTTGTTTGTTATTACAACGATCAGAACTCGGCGAATAGCTAATAGCACTGCCCAGCATCGAGGTCATTGCATAATATGAAATTATAAAGTTAATGAACATTTTAATGGAAAATGATCCGTCATTTAAAGTGAACAAAAAAATGTTTTTATAAAGATTCAATGAAGAATACCAGAGCCCTTGTCTTTGTGGACCACAATGTCTGTGGCCGTAGCAATAACTTAACATTTTCAACCGATTTTCAAATTTTATAAATGACTTCCACCCTTTCTTCTTTTCCACACACCAAACGAGTCAGCTGCTGATTCATTCCCAAAACTTTCGTAGTAGACATCATCATCTTACCAACATACATACATCTTTGGAGACAACCAGATAAGTATTACAGGACAAAAATTAGCATTATCTTAACCGACGATCATAATTAGCCGAATGATTGACCGCACAAAACGCACAGACAGCGTGAGATTAAGGAGGATTTGAACACTCCGCCGGAAAAGGACTTTTGCCATATTTGCGTCGTTGTAGTTAACACAACCGATTAAGAAGAACTTCAATTTGAAATATTCGAAATATGTTACTCGTTTGTTGTTAAAAACTTTCTTTGTTAATTTCGTAAATCCCCTTAAAGTTGAAAGCTGATTATTTAATATTATCCTGAGTATTAGGTTCTTTACATATATTATCTTTGTACGTTGAATAATGTTATTCACGAATAAATACTCGAAATCCACAATCTTCTTTAGGCTGCAGACTTGCAGTTTCACTATTTTTTTTTTAGATTTTCAATTAAAAGATTTTTTAAGCCATTGATAATTGTGAGCTCAGAGATTATCTAAGCGGGCTGTATTTATAGAGGGAATAGTAGATGAAAAGGCCATAGTCTTTAAAAAGTGTTGGGGGAAACAAAAAGGGATAGATTTATCCTAATTTTTTTCAATGAAAACTATAAGTAGTTAAATTGTTAGTAATTCTAATCTGTCGCCATATTCTTTGTGTGATTTTAATAAAAATGTTTCTTATAGATCGGAAGTGTGGCTGCAATAAAAACTCGGTCACCTGTAATAGCGGGAAATTTTGCGATTTGGGGAGGAATGTTTAGTACAATTGACTGCACCTTGGTACATATTCGAAAAAAAGAAGACCCATGGAATTCAATTATAAGCGGTGCTGCAACAGGAGGAATCTTAGCAGCTAGAAACGGTAAGTTATTATTTACAAACTTATTAAATACAGGCTGTTTAGTCAAGAATTTGTGATGTATTGCTATCTTGCTATCTACCGGAAATAAAAACATCACTGCAGAGCATAACATTTGTATATACCATTTGTATACTTTTCTTATCATACATGAATGAGTATATTTGGTTTGTGAGAATTTGCTACCCTTCCGTATTCTCAAATATTTTCTTTATTAAAAGCTGTAAACTTGGAAAAACATATCTGTGTATATCTGAGTCAGATAAAATTATAAGTTTATATATATATTTCAATTTTACGTGATTTGATACTTTGGAATAATATTAATTCTTTATTTTCGCAAATGGAATATTGCTCATACATTAATTTTTAGACCCTGAGAACATACATATAATACGAAATAGGATCAGCCGCAGCGACGTTATGCGCTGAGCGAGATGCGGCTTCATACTGAACGTTCGGCTTTCAAGGCCGGCGTTCGGCTGCCACTCTCAGCAGTCTTACTTTGTCTGGGCACACTAAAATGGGCGTGGGCACCCATGGGGCTCAGTCGTTGACGATTTATCGGTATCCGATTAAAACGCTGTTTGACATGTCTATGCATTGTATAGTTAGTGGCTAGAGTCACCAAATTTGAATAATATGTATATGTATATATATCAAATATCTTTTTTTTTAATCTATCGTCACCCCCTGCCTCTACCCTTAGCTATAAATCAAATATATAAACAAATTTAAACTACACACCAATTTAAGCCACAGTTTAAATCACCACAATAAGAACTACACTTGAAAATTTCATCAGGATTGGTTAAGAAACACAAACGTTTTAAAGAAAACTTGTGCTTAATGACACGTGAGCGAGGCAGTTAGTATACATGTACAGCCACAAATTCATGAGCGTTTTTATTGAATTCTTTCCACAGAATTGCAACTGTGATTGTATTGATTTCTGTGCTGTGTGTATGTGCTTCTTATTTTAATTCATTTTTTGAGCGTTCGAATAAAGTTATTAGTAAAGCTGTGGAGTATGAGGTGGTAGCAGATCTTTCGATCAGTTGAAGGTAGTTTCTAGTTCGATTTCGCAAAGGTGAACTAAATTTGTTTATGTCCGGAAGCCATTGAGTAGAGGTAAAAAGGGTATTACTGATCTGTAGAAATCTATGTAACGGGCAAAAGGAAGCATAAAGTATATATATTCGCGGTGAGGGACGAATTCAAACCATAAATATGGTATTTTTTGTTTAAATGCTAGTTATATACCTTTTCCTAACAATGGATAAAAAAAATGTGCATTTACAAATTTAATGCGTGTTTATGGTAAACATAAGTTGGTGTAATCAATGCTCGTTTTCTTATTCGAACATAAGTAAGTGAATGCGCTTATTTATTTAAATACATACATTCTGGGCCTAAGCCAATGTGCATATGCACATAAATATACTATCACTTTAAATCCCCATCATTAATAAAATTGTGTTTTATAAACAATTAATATTTCTATTAATTTAGACTGCCAAAATTATGCGACAATCTAAGAGCAGGTAATTGCTAAAATAATATATATTATCTTAATATCAATGTTGTAAGACATGTGTTTCTAATAATAAATTAGGTAGATCGCACATTTTCATATGTACATCAAATCAATGCATATGTATCTTCAAATGTGCTCAGAAAAAGCAGTAATCGATTTGGTCTGTAGCCTGCGATTGCCATCACACTACAAACTTTTGCGTGTTGTCAATTTTCGATTTTTGATATTTTACTGATTTTTAATCAAATAAACTATTTTAGCTGGTTCGGAAACATTGATAATAAATTGTTTGCAATGTTTCCCAATAATTTTAATAAAAATAGGACATCGATAAAAATAGTTTTCGGCCAATTTATTTATTAGGAGCCGTATTTGTGCGAATGCCGTTCGCACAGCTGGGGTTGTGAAATAGACCCTCCCTCCACCCGTTGGAACCAATTTTGAATTGCGCCCGTGAATTAGTGTAGATTGCATGTATTTCGTGTTGTGGCTGCTAGAGAAGAGTCTTGTGAGTGGCTTATGGCCGCATCGTGTTAAGTGTTGTGTTGGAGCTCCATTTCAGCTTAAATTGCGAGTTTTTTAATGTAATTTTTTTAAAGGACTTTATAAGGACTATTTAAATATGAACCAATTTTTATTTATTTCAGACATATTACATTATAATAAATATAAATATGTATATTAATAAATTATAATATTTATATAATCTAATAGTTATATAATTAATTAAGTTAATAATTACTATATTATATTATATAAAAATGCTATCCACTTAACACAAAATATTTAGTATGCATTTCTTTACATCATTAATAACTTCATTCTTCATTTTTCCTATTGTATTTTCTTAAATAATATGGAAAATTAAGATTATTTTTAATATTTACTTAAGAACACTATTTTCTCTACTAACACCCTTCTTCTTAGCTGTAGGCTCTAATAGCGTCACTGACAAAATTAGCTGTGGAAAGGGGCATAGCTGGCCGGACGGGCAAATAAAACACCTCCATCGGTCGGTGCTGCTATTAGAAAATTGTGTATTCTAATTAGACTTTTAGAATTTCATTTTCATAATTTGATCTATTGAATAATTCGGAAGTTTCGTTTTTGCTGACCATTAATAAATAAATAAATAAAATTTTAATATATCTTATAAAATTTAAAAATATATAATATTTTGAATTTAATGAATGGAATTGTAAATAATTAAAATATTATTTTAAATTAATAATTTTACTATATAATATTTTTATAGAAATTTTAAAAATTAAATAAAATTACAAAATACTGAAGTCCACTCGCGACGCAGCCAAGACACAGTTTATAGAACCGATGAGCAGGGACAAGACAAATTTCGGCGAACTCGCTATCGACAGAAAATAAAACAACAACTTTAGAAAACAAGGACCGGAATCAAAGGTTACAGGTTAGAGAAATTCCAGTTCGTGTAATTCAGCAAGCACATAACACAAGTGCAAGGCGAAGTGCTCGAGTTCAAGCCAATAGAAGTTTGTCGCAGCGAGTTAGCCATTATAGGAGTAGTACAGGTAATAGGATAGCAGAGAGTATCCGCAATGCTACCAGGAACAGGGGTGAACGTCCGAATAGTTTTCTAGAGGATAGAATCTCTCCAGCTATAAGGAGTAATTTAGATGGTCTGATAGCTGCATTCAATAGAACAGTTAAGCAGGGTCCCGATCAGGTTTGCCTTGTTGCAAAGGCTTATGGTTTCTACATCAAGTGGACGAAATTTCTCATGAGGTTACTGAAAGCAAGTGTAGTGCAGAAGTAAGCTCATTTTATATCTATCTGCTATATTTCCCTCTGTCAATAATAAATATGGTTTTTGCAAAACAAGTAGTTGAAGCATTAAATTAGGCAAAAACCAAACACTTCAATAACAAATGGCCTAGATTTTCATGATCTGCCAGATTGTTTGAAAGGCTTAACGCCTTTAGAGGAAAGGCTTATTTCCTTTCCCCACGTCTTACTTTTATGATTATCAAGACTTTGGGATATGGCCGACAAAATGCAATTAAAGGAGCAGTGGTCAATGTACCAATTCCTGTCCCTTCCGAGGGCATTTAATGAGAGCGAGGTAGTTCAGATTCATCTCAAACGTAGGATGGAATATAGCCATGATTTCATAGCTGAAACCATTAGACCCTCTAAAGTTGCTGATGCAATCGAATTTTTAGTCAACATCGAGCTTTACAGAAAGTATTAAATTACTGTTAACGAACAGTGGTTGTCGTCCTTTCACTTCAGCTGCTCATTGGGAAGCAGAAAGATGAAGGTCATGGCGATGATTAGACGGATTGGTCTTCCAACTTTTTCGGCAGCAGAAACTAGAATGTTAGAGCTGTTAGTTTTACTTTCTAAGATGTTGTAAGAATTAGCTGCTAATTTACGTTTTGACAATTAGAGCTAATTAGAGCTGACCCTGCTACTTGCGCTTAGTATATCGGCCGGTTTTAAAACTAATGAACTGTCACAGGGATATAAAATATTATTGTCGAGTTGAGTTTCAGCAAAGAGGCTCCCCTCACATGCTTGGCATGTTTTGGCTGAAAGATGCCTCGAAGGTTGACTTGACTGATGAGTCAACCATTCCGTATGTAAGTCCTTTACTGATCAGTTAATCACAGCTGAAACAAATATGGATATGGCTCCATTTTTACTAATAATAAATATGTGCATCGTAGAAATTTTACAAAGATTTAGGGCTTTTCAGAATATCCGTTTGATCGTGAAACCATAGATTTCCATAGCGATTTCAATAGCTTTCTGAACCACGATCAACTTAGCTTAAGTTATGAATGCTATATAAATGCACTCAGGTCGTGTATTAAGAAGTTCAAAATATTTATAAAGCGATCATTCGCAGCGGTGTATCCAGTGTATATTAGATTCCCATGCTTGCTGCAGTTACGACGTTAATTATATTCACAAGTCCCAGATAGGGATTTTGAAGCTAATGCGTGAAGCTGTAGCAGATGCAATGACACTATAAAGCAAAAGTTACAGCATATCGGGTATGTCTGTCCAAAAGCAGAAAGGGGGGGATTTTATCAATACCTCATTAGCAGATCATAGGGTTGGGTTAAGGAAGTCTAGGAAACAGTTGCGAAACTGTTACTGTTACCAGATGACTTAAAAGCAATATTAGAGATAGGACTTTTAGACCATTTTGTTCAGCTAACCGAAGCTTTAGATAGTTTATGTCTACCTGATTTGGTTGCTTTCTGCAGTTTTAGCAAACGGCAAACGGTGCTCATACACCTAATATTAATACTGATAGAATAATTATTTTCGAGAACTAGTTATATTGTATGTCCCACGGAAAGATGAAATGTAGAACTAGTATCGAATCTATTTGTGGCCCAAATCAGGAGTTAGACGAGAGCAACCGCAGGAAATATAATAGCTTACATAACAGCGAGCATCAGCATGCTCTTTAAAATGCAGTATTCGCAGAAAATGAGAAAATTATTGTAAGTCGAAAATTAGTAGATGATAGATCCTCAATTAAAGTTTTTGAGAATTAATGGAAATGACGAGAATGTAGATTTAGAATACAACAATGTCCGATTAATAAAACTCCAATCTAAAGTTTCAGCTGAAAGATTAGCAGATATGGCCATTTCAAGCAGAAAATATATTTTCACATATTTTGCGCAATGTCAAAAACAAATCTGTCTTTAACGAATTTGTTGGAGTTAGTGTGGGTGTCGGAAAGGGCCGACTTATTTCAGCTCCTTTTCAATCTTCGTCCGTAATGTACAATAGTGAGGTACGAAGGCCAATAGTAATGTACATAGGCCAGAAAGTGATCCACCTTCTCCTAAAATACTATTGTGTGCTCCAACAGTAAAAGACTATTTTGGAATCCGTGGATCAACACTGCATTCCACGTTTCCCCTACCAGTCAATCAATCTGGTTCCGATTTGAGGGTAATGATTTAGTAAATGCCTTGCATTCAAGGTTAATAAACCTTAAAATTAGTTGGTAGGCTCCAAAATTTTTCCCAGTTTGACTCCTGTTTCAAACAATTTTTTTGATACCGTAGGAGTATTTGCTCGCTCAAAGTGTACACATCGTACAGAAACTTTTTGTACCCAAATTCAGAAAATAGTTAAAAGTTTAAAATATAGAAGAAATGAGCAAGTTTTTATTGACCGTAGGCAGTTTCCAGGTGTACCTGCAGGAGGTATAACTATTCACAAAAGTCATGGAGCTATGTATAGCAAAGTGGTGGTTTACACTTGCTCTCGTTTGTACCGTGCTGCAATATACGTAACTTTTCGTAGAGCAGCAACTGCTTCCGGTTTGTTTTTCATAGGAGGTTTTGTTCCTCCTAAACCTCCAAAAAATGACCATAAGGTCCACAATGAGATAGAGAAGTTACGGACTGGCAAACTACCTCGAACACATTTTGATCACTTAATTTACAGTTCCGCACTATATATTTTTTTAATAGTACTGAAAGCATTCACTGCCATATTGAAGATATCTCATGATGTTTTGTTGATGCATTAATATGCTCAAACGAAACTATTGACATTCCAGGGTTAACAATTGTTTTCCGCCTTGATTGCGAGGTAATACCTAATGCCTATAATAATACCTATGAGGGGAATCGTCATTTATATTAAGATTTCTATTTTACACAATATTTCTAATTACTTCAGTAGTAGGAAAATATCTGGGTCGTTTTTGAGTATGTCATATTTCGATATACAAAGTCTTTAGGTGTTTTAGTTATTTAAAAAAGTACGTTATATCCACTAGATTTGTTGAAAACAAAATTTGAGGATATATTTCATCAAAATTCATTTTTAAGGCTCAGTTGCACGATTTTAGCAGATTTTAATTTTTGTTTGAGTAAATTCGATCGATGTAGGTGCCTTAACGATGAGTTGCTCAGAAAGGGAGTTAGGTGTCTATTAAGTAAACAAGTAAGAGGCTCTTGTCAGGAGCTCACGACTAGGGGATACCCTGAACCCTCTTCTACCAACACCTCATGCAGCTCGCACAACGAGCACGTTTGCTTTAGCAGTAATAAAAAAGTTAAAAAAATAAGTGTTCCCTCCATAGGACTTGAACTCGTAACATATCACATCACTTGCCACCGTCCCTCTTCAACAGCCATATCAACAATTAATTGACAATCGCACAAAAAAGAATCAAAAACGCAGCATATACACACAGCACTGAAAACAATACGATCGAAATTTAACGGAGGAGGTTTTAATACCCATTAATACCCTTGCAGAGGGTATTATAATTTTGTCGTGAAATGTGTAACGCATAGAAGGAGACATCTCCGACCCCATAAAGTATATATATCCATGATCAGTATCAACAGCCGAGTCGATATAGCCATGTTCGTCTGTCCGGGTGTCTGTCTGTCCGTCTGTCTTTTTCTATGCGAACTAGTCTCAGTTTTAAAGCTGTCTTGATGAAACTTTGCAGAAGAGCCTCATTTTTGTTTATCAAGTTTTACTATGCTCTGCAAAATTCTATCAACATCGGACTACTATATCATATAGCTGCCATAGAAATAATCGGTCGAAAAGTAGGTTCTTGTATGAAAAACATTTTTGTTTATCAAGATATCTTGATCATCTATTTCATATAGCTGGCATAGGAACGATCGGTCGAAAATTTAGTTGTATTTTGGGATTATTTTTTTTTTTTATAGATATCTTGACCAAACTCGGTATTTATTAGTTGTACTACACTCCTCATATATATGCAAAATCATATCAACATCGGACCACTATATCATATACCTGCCATAGGAACGATCGGTCGAAAATTAAGTTGTTGTATGGAAAATTGTTTTGTTTTTCACGATATCTCGACCAAACTCGGCATTTATTAGTTTTACCACACTCGTCATATGTGTGCAAAATCTTATCAACATCGGATCACTATATCATATAGTTGCCATAGGAACGATCGGTCGAAAATGTAGTTGTTTTTTGGAATTTTTTTTTTCAAGATATCTCGACCAAAATCAGTACTTATTAGTTTTACCACACTCGTCATATATATGCAAAATCCTATCAACATATCATATAGCTGCCATAGGAACGATCGGTCGAAAATTAAGTTGTTGTATGGAAAATTGTTTTGGTTTTCACGATATCTTGACCAAACTCGGCATTTATTAGTTTTACTACGCTCCTCATATATATGCAAAATTTTATTAACATCGGACTACTTTATCATATAGCTTCCATAGGAACGATCGGTCGAAAAGTAAGTTGCTATTACTAATTGGATCTGGAATAACATCGATATCTGAGACAATCGATGTTCTCGATTGTTTTAAAGCAAAACTGCGATATTATCAATGTTTACAAAAAGAAAATAATGAGAAGACCTTTGTTATATTAACAAAAAACAAATTTATTATTTTCTCTAAAAATAAGTACCATTTCCAATACAATTCATGTGAGATCAGACTAAGATAAAAATTCTATTAAGTTTTTGCGATCTGAAATTATTTGACCAGCCTTGCTAAATATTCTCTTTGATTCGGTGCACGTCGCCGGAATTTATTTGAAAAAAAAACATGAACGATATTTCCATCCAAAAACAAGTGGATTTCGGTCGTCCGGCTCGTTTGGTTTTTCGAAATATTGTCTTTAAACAATAATAACGAATGCTACGAACGCTTTCTTTTGCTCAAAAAGTGTTAGAGCTAGGAAAACATCGCAAACATCGATGGTTCCAAAAAAATGATTGATAGTTCTCAAAACACTAAAAAAAATCAATTAAAAAAAATTTTAGGTTAGTCATTGACAACCGCAATCTTAATGAATAAACCGATAAGCACCCTACCGGCCATGGATGAAATATTAGACACCCTTGAATATGGCCAATATTTTACAACCATTGATATAACTAATGGCTTTCACCAAATCCAATACCAAACACCACATTTTAAAAAAATCATTACGTGTATACTCGTATGCCGTTGGTCTTTCAAAGTTGTATGAACAATCTGTTGTTAGATTTGATCTGCAAAGATTGATTGATCTACCTAGATGACGAAAATAATGAGAAATGAAATAGAATTTCATAGTCACATAGCCACAATTGAGGGTAATTAACCAAACCCAAATAAAATTGATCGACAACCAAATTTCCTATACAAAAACACAGAAAACAAGTAAGAGGCTCTAGTCGGGAGTTCCCGACTAGGTGATATCCTGAATTCTTTTCTAAATAAATAATAAAAATAAGTTAACAAAAATATAAAAATGTTCGCTCATAGTACTTGAACTCGTAATAGACTGTACTATTTGCAACCGCCGCTACTCAACAGCCACACCTTAAGGAGAAAAAACGGATTAAACTAGCAGCACGGAAATCGATACAATCGCAATTGCAATGCTGTTGATAGAATACAATAAAGACGCGCATGAATGTGTGTGGGTACATTAATACAGAAATTCTTGCGTTTTGCGCTCGCTGCCACTGACACGAGGGCTGCCAATATATACATATATAACCACACGCTTTCTTTAATAACTTCTGTGTTTCCTAACCGATCTTGATGATCCATAGAATATTCGAAAATTCTCAAAAAGTCAATTGCACTAAAATTGTGGCTTAATTTGGATTTATAAATATACTCGCTGCAATTATAATCACTGGCAGTGATGACGATTATCAGCAACGATTATCAAGTTCAATTTCGCCCACTATTTGTAGCATTTGTTATGTGCAAGGTGTGGTGTCTTGGGTGAGGTAACCGATGGAGCCACACTGATATAACACATCTCGTTACACGTCACTATGTCTTTAACATACAAACATTTTGTTTTTGAAGTTCTTAATATTTACATTTTTGTTTATACCGTCAAAGGTAGTGACGATGGGTTGAATGTAAGTAGATTCCTTGAGAGCCTTTGTGTAAGGCCGATTCCTATGCGCAGTTGATTTATTATGATTCAAAAATCAGAATGTTCTTTATTCTAACTGTTAATATACATTTAAGCTTAGTATTTATGTATACATGTAGCTGCAGCAGCAGTAAATGCTTGCCACTGTGGTTGCAGCGGCTGTTCATTTGCACTGGATATTGCAAATTTGTAAAGCAATGTTGGGCTGCCAGTCAGTGGTTGCTGGCCAAAGACTTCACAATGTCATTGTGTACAACAGGGGGTAAAGGGACAGAATTTGTACTCCGGTTGACACTTATAGTGCCATGGTGATCGAGGGCGCTTCCCGGGAGGGTCAGAGAACGGGATTGCGTTGGTAGCTCCCGCGCAGTACTAGTTCGTTTCGACCTTTTCTACTTTACTTGTTCTGGCTACACTAAAAAGAAATTATGATGATTTATATAAAGCAGGTTAATTAATTTATAAACCAAAGAAAAAAACCTCCACCACCGAAATCCGCTAAGGTTTCGCTAGCCCTGGAGGTCTGATGTTGTTCTATTCTTCTCTAAGGAATAAGAATGCGAGGCATGTGTTTTATAGACTGAACATGTCAGTTTTTGATCCAGAGAAAGTTTCCCTCGATTTCAGTGTTATGCCCTCCAATGAGCCGAGAGACTTGATGTTATTTTCTCCATCCTATGTACAAAAAGAAAATTAAGAATCGCATCTAGTAAATCGTGCGAAGAGCACCCTTAATAATGTTCTCTGTACTTTGCAGTTTATTTTAAGAATATATGTCTTTTTAAAGACTATAAACTAGAGGAGAGTCAGAATAAAATATAAAGTGCCATACCATTAACTATACAATGCATAAATATGTCAAACAGCAGAATAATCGGAACCCGATAAATCGCAACGAGTGAGCCCCATGGATGCCTGCGCCTATTTTAAAGTGCCCAGATAGAGTAAGACTGCTGAGAGTGGCAGCCGAACGCCGGCCTCGAAAGCCGAACGTCGCTGCGGCTGAGTGTCCCTCGCTCTCACTCATTTCTTTGCGCCCTTGAGTGCATCTCTTTCTCCCTGCATAGCTTCTCAAAAGACCCCGAGATCTACAAACATACATATGTTTTTGTTGTGTGGATGTGCTCACAATTTTTTCTTCAATAGTGTGCCCTTTATCCCTGTGGTAGCAAAAGGCACACACATTCAAATTATCTATCATGTAGCCATACCCAATTTTCTATTAATTTTCTACATAATAGGTGATTAATGTGACTGTCTATTTTGCTCCACTACCATATTCATGTTCCAATGAACTTTCTATCTAATAGTTATCTAAGGTACCCAGCTAATGCGTTTAAGGAGGTCGGTAGTCCGATGACATTCGGTGTTTGGAATATTCATTTTGTGCAGCCCATTGAATAAAACTGTTCCTAATTTTTGATTCAAGATTCGTATATGCCACAGCAAAGTCAATGTTACGCTGGGTACCTCGAGCTTTGGTAATCGCCGACGATATGAAGATCAATACCACGTCGAAAAGTTCACTTGCACGCAGTGCGGCTATTCCGCCGCTGATTTACATGCATACAACTGGTCTGTGAAGGCCAAGGGTAGGAAGAGGCCTGGCCGTGTGAGTCACCTTAAAGTGGTGCGTAGCCACTTCCGCAACGTCTTCTGCACCCAGGCTAAGTTAAAAAAAGCTCAGTCTGGTAAATAAGTTCCTAACTTACAGCGGCAGCAATCACAAGTTCGACATCCGTATCAGCAACAATAAAAAAAATTGAATGTTCGTTAAATAAATAAAAATAATCAATAAATGTAATTATTTTTCATTACAAAAAACCAATTAGCATTCGGATTTCTTCGCCGCGAAAATCAGGAAATCTGCAATGATTCCAATGATGCCTTTACGTAACGTAGTGCTATTTCCAGCGATTTACTAGCGGTATTAACTTAATAGAAAAAGTAATCCTATCAAATCCTTGAGGTTGGTGTAATAGGCTTTTTCGGTTTTTTTTTAAGTAGCTTAAAAGTCATAGACCCCATATTGACTCCTTGCCACAACACACTCAAGGTTGGGTGGAGATAGGTCGATAGGTCGAGCTGACACTTCATTATTAAGTCTCCAATAGCTTTGCTTTTCGCTAAGCATACGTATTAGAATCTTCCTTAGATCCACGGGCCACACGGAATGCCCGCGCTAAGCATTTGCTGTCACAGGCGATTTAAAACTTAAAAAAATACAAGTTAAACAGGAAATTTGATATTGCGTTCTCTTGTAGGATTCACAGATCATTTACTTCGCTACTAATTGAGGGTTTAATGACAAATATGCAGACTGACGTCACCTAAACTTATTTCAGTAAAGCTTTCGACTCTGTTGACCACATCTTAGTGCTTCATAAATTATGCCTTCTCGTCTTCCCAGTCAATCTCTTGAACTGGATCTCAGAGTATTTGCGTAACAGAACCCAAAATTTTCTTTTCGAAAATTCGTCTTTTAAACGTACTCTGGTGTCTTCCGGTATTCCTCAAAGTAGTTATCTGGCCCTTTATCTTGACTCTACGCATTTCATCAATGAGCTTCCCTCGATACCGTCTCACTTTCAAGTATTAATGTATGCTGATGATGTGAAAATATGCCTTGCATATAAAAAATATGGCATCATGTTATCTTTTGCAAGCTGACATTAATACGTTTCAGACTTGGTGTTTAGCCAACCTCTTAAATTTAAATTACTCTTAATGTAAGGTAATGACTTTCTATAGAAAGTCTCCTCAATTGGTTTCCTACATCCTTGATAGTGTGTGTGACAACAGTACTTGTAATGAAGTTAATGACCTAGGTATCATTCTTGATCATCAACTTAAATTCGACTCTCATGTTAAGACTGTGGTCAATAAGGCCAGAATTGTTTATGGTTTCATCAAGCGATGGTCGATGGAATTTGAAGAACCGTACACGACAAAGAACCCAAAGATTTATTGGTACGACCTATACTTGAGTATGCCTCATGTATCTGGTCACAACAATATTCAATTCATCAAGACAGAATTTAATCCTCACAGAAACAATTCATGTTGTTTGCCAGCAGACTTCTGATGATTAATCTTCCTTTCATAATTATTCGTAGAACCATGCTTGGTTTAATATTTATTCATAAGTTAATTACGGCTGAAATCGACTCTTCTGTGTTGACTAGCCAATAAAATTTCTCTATATCTACTAGACTAACACGTAATTTTACACCTTTATCGCTTCAATTTTGTTCATCTAACTATGCCTTGCATGAACCGTTCAGGGTTATCTGTGATGGTTGTAACAAGCATTACCGAGTATTCTGCTCGGAGTCTTCTCTTCCTCGTATAAAGTATTTTATTCTAAACTATTTAGCAACTCTTAACATATAGCCGTTGTTTGTATTAGTTTTGTACTTCGCGAATCGTGTTGTACGATACACGATTACGCCCCTCGGTCGGTTGGGCGGGAGGAGGGATGCAGTACATTGCATCCGGAATCGCGCGGAAAACAAAAATTGCTCTAATTATCGAAGTTATTAAATAGTGCATTTGCTATTGTACATGAACCGATGGCTGTACAGCTTCCGTCGGTTGTGTTATTGTACCTTATTACCATGAATAGTTTAAAATATAAAAGCCTTTAAAAATAAAAATATAATTCCTTTATAAAAAACATCTCTTTCTGTTGCTAAACGCTGATTTATACAGATTTGAAATATATATATTATTATTTTTATTTACAGGTATTCCTGCAATGGCTGGAAGTGCTATTATAGGAGGAGTTTTATTGGCTCTTATTGAAGGTGTTGGAATATTATTTACAAGAATATCTGCTGACCAATTCAAAAATCCTTCCCCACCAACTGAAGATCCAGCTGCACTTGGAGATCCAGTAAACAACTTCACGTTTGGCCCTTCCAACAATAAGCATTATCAATAAAAAAAAAGGTTTTCCATATTAAAAAAATATATATATTTTTATGCACAAAAACATAATAAAAAAAACTATAACCTTTTTGTTTACACAGTTACAGGCAATTACAGTTAATTTCAGTTTAATGATGAACCGCTTGCATTGTAATTAGGTGCTGGTATCTTTGAACCTAGGCTCAACTTTTTAGCAGCCATAGCCAAATCTCATCTATAGATCTGTGAACGTGACTGTCACCTCTCTCTTCTATCGCTCTATATAAAACTGGTTGTCCTCGCGTGAAACGTTTATATTTGTTAACCATGCGGAAAATCCAACCCTCCTTGGTATAAATGGGGATCAAAGTTTTGGTGGGTGACGTGTGTTGAGTTGAAATTCATTTCCACAGTTCTTTTCGAAAAATCGTTTGAGACTTGTTTAAGCGATTTTGGAAATTCCACCCGACATTGTGGTAAAATAGTTGTTTGATATTTTTTTGTTTACTATCCGATCGGCTTCAAAATTATTTTCAAAGATTTTTGTGAAATATCATTTGAGAAGATGCAGTCGTGTAAGGATTCATCCGATTAGCATCAACATATTTAAAAGCTCCATATAAGGACTAGACGAATGCGTTTTTCAGCGATTTTGGAAATTCCACCCGCTGTTGTGGTAATTTGTCGGAAAATTGGCTCCTTTTCTGTTTACCAACTGATCGGCTTCCAACTCATTTTCAGAGATATTTTTCAAAATTTATTTGAAACGGTTTTTGCGAAATCCTTTACCCCTAGATGAAAAATAGGCGTTCTGGATTACAAGACTAATTCTAATTTTTAGTTCTTTATTCGATGGACTGTAATCATATTTTTAAATAGATAGTACGAGAATATTTAAATTTTGCACCTCCGGTAACTGGTTGAAAAATGTACAACTAAAATTGTAGTGTCTATTCTTGGGCAGACAGGCGGCGTTCAGAGCTGACACGATTGCATCCAAGTTGTTACTGACTTGGGAAACAATACTCTCATTGTGTGTTGGGTTCCAGACGTAAAGGGCATGCCGAAAAGAAAATGGAGTAAGAGCAAGTAGACCATTAATCGGCCCTGGGTCTTTCTGGGGACTCTCTGAAGGATAAAAAATAGAGCTACTCAGAATCTGGAAAAAGAGAGAACTAAACAAACTCTGGGCCAACAGAGTAGGGCACGACAAGACAAGTGTTTCGGTCGAGGTGCATACAATGTCATGATCAAAATAATAGCGATGGGTAAATTCAACATTAGAAGTATACAATATGAATGTTCCTATTAAAATGGCCAGATGTAATATAAATTTAACAGACAGAAGATGTTCCCCATTACAGGTCTATATCCACTTACATACTAGTGTCTTCCTTTTATAAATGTCACTGAATGACTGAATGGCCGTGCGCAGTAAATACGCTATTTAAAAATAACTCAGCTGTTCGTAAATAAAACAAATTAACAGTTGTCATTTCAAAACAGAGTGAATGAGTTTAATTAATGATGGATATACGGTGAATAAATCAAAAGAAAAAGACCTGCAGAAGGAAACGAAAAGACACAGTCACTTGGAGCGCGAGCAGTGTAGAGGGACAATTTGTCAACAGTTTTTATGTCTGCTGAAAATAATCGGAAATAAAATCAGCTATTATATAATCTAATTTGTCATATATTAAATCTATTAAATTGAATTTAAGAAAAATCAATCCCTTGATCCTTTTTGGCAGTGACCTCCAAAAAATATCTATTTGTATTGCCGATTCCATAGTCTCTATGTAATTGATAACAGAATTTAATGACAATAAAATGTCGCGTGAAGTACCAACTATGATGCGTCTTAGCGTACAAAACCTGATGTTTTAAATTTCGCGGCCGTTTTGCACACATTGAATATAGGCTTAGTTTGACTAGAAAATATGGCGCGCAGTGTATATAGTAGATAATGAATATGTCGACAAGAGTGGTTATATAATTTATTCCAGTAGCGAGTTATTTAGGCTGATGGAACACATACTAATAATAAACAAGTAAGAGGTTCTAGTCGGGAGCTCCCGACTAGGGGATACCCTGAACTCCCTTATTACAACACGCTCGTTTGCTTTAGTAGTATTAAAGATAAATTAAGAAAAAGTTCCCTTTGCAGGGTTCGAACTCGTAACTGACCTCATTACCTGCTGTCGGCTCTACCTAACAGCCATCAAAAAAAAAAAACTGCTTCCCCGGTAGGGTTCGAACTCGTAACTGACCGCGCTACTTTCCTCCGCCTCTATCCAACAGCCACACCCTTCATTGAGTCTTAATGAGAAAAAACGAATTAAAATAGCAGCACAGAAAACAATACAATGCTGTTGATAGAATTCAAAGCAGACGCGCATGAATGTGTGTGTGTACATGTATACAGAAATTCTTGGAATTTGCGCTAGCTGCTGCTAACACGCACATAACTTTTGTGTTTCTTAACCGACCTCAATGACATTTTCGACAGTACATCTTATTGTGCCATAGAATAGTTGTGTAGTCTCAAAAAGTCAATTGCATATAAATTGTGGCTTAAATTGGTGGGCAATACAAGTTGGACTATTAACTTGATTTATAGCTTTGATCGATATCGATTTGTATCGATTGCTTGGAAATGGAGTAAGTGATCGATTATCGGGAACAAGCTTATACTGCGCATGGACTAGGGGGACCTTCAGCTAAAATTTCAAGTCTAGCTCGTATAGGTTGTATAAATAGACTGCCTGTTACAAACATTTGGTATAAAAAGGGTATAAAAATGTATTTTTATAATTATATAACTACTCGTTTTAACGTGCAGTATAGATTTCAGCACGGAACCTATCTAAAAATGTATTTTTATAATTATATAACTACTCGTTTTAACGTGCAGTATAGATTTCAGCACGGAACCTATTTTTTATTATCTATAGCATACAAAAGCACAGAATTCATACTGTCAACAAATATTACAGTGCAGTCATAATGTGTCGTGTGATTTTTATAATTTTTAAGTAAACCAATTATTTTTTGATAAATAAAGGCAACCTTTTTTCTAGGCCGATATTGTGCAGTATTTATATATATTGTAACGAAATGCGTCCGCAATGGACGGAGAGGCACATCGACGTCATCCCCTTTAGTGCGCAAACGTAGCGTGCTGGGTCTTGTCAACATTGAGGGTGCTATTCCTTTGCGATGCCCAGCATTCAAAATCGTCAAAAAACGCTTGAAGACGCCTGGCTGCTTCTAGGTGCCAGAAATACGGTATAGTTTGCGTATGTTGCTGACAGTGTCCTACGGGTGTCTTAAATGGAAGATCCATGTAATAAAGAACTGGTTTGGACCAGTCTTAGGACACCAGTCCGAACTGGGCGCATTCCGAAGCGAGCCTCCCTGACTTTTACAGGCATGAAGACTGTTGAACGGTGCCACAGCAATTCTTCCTCTAGAAGGCGCTCAGGATGTGGTGGACAAGCTCAGGATTTCGGCTTTTCCTGAACTTCAATTGGTCATATAGAAGAGCCTTGTCAAGGGTATCTACAGCCAGGAGACGAAATATCACAATTATTTCTGTTTATGGCGTAAAATAAGTAAATGAATCGATTTCATAGTATAATCTCTATTTTTTTAAAGTTGCACTGAATTCTATTTAACAGTACTAAGTCAAATAAATTAGTTTGATAGTTTTTATTAATTTTATGTATTAAAATTACATTTAATTCAATTTCAATACAGTTTATTGTATACATAAATAAAACAAATCAATAATCAACGCATCTGATCATAGATGGCGCAGTCAACTTACATGATATTTATGGAAATTGGCAGAACATTACAGCCGCTCGGAGGCGCTTAACTGCAAAAGGCTGTTAAGTTAGATGCACTTAACGTAATTAATTTCATAAAAAATTAGCTCTTATTGCAGCGAAAAGAAAATTTCAGGCAGCCGATGCAGCTAAGTATCGAGGCAGCTAAGCAAATTATACTGTAATCTCTATCCTATATATATAACTGTTTGTCCTGACTGACTGACTGATTGGTGATCAACGCACAGCCCAAACCGTAAGAGCTAGGAAGCTGAAATTTTCACTGTAGCTACCTTATGTGATGTAGGTGCACGTTAAGACGGGGTTTCGGGAAATTCCACCCGCAAGTGTGGAAAAATCACGAAAAACGTTTGTATGTAACTTTTTTGTTTACTATCCGATCAGCCTCAAACTTATTTTCAAAGATCTTTGTTCAAATTCATTTGAGGGGTGTTTCACACTTTTAGGAAAATCGGTTCCTCCTTGGTGGAAATAGAGGTCAAAGATTTGGTGGGTGACGTTTCGCGCTCAAATTCATTTCCAGAGATCTATAAGAAAAATCGTTTGATACGTGTTTCACACTTCTCGCAGAATTCAAACTTCTTCGGGGGGAATGTGATTTAATGATTTTTTGTGCGAAGTTTTAAGTTGTGTCCGATTTGCTTCAAACTTATTTTCAAAGCTCTACATAAGAACTTAATAAATACGTATTTCAGCGATTTGGAAAATTCCACGCTCAACAGTGGTAAATTGGCGGAAAACGGTTGTATGAAAGTTTTTTGTTTACCATCCGATCGACCCCACACTTATTTTCAAAGATCTTTGTTCAAATTCATTTAAGGGGTGTTTCACACTTTTCGAAAAATCCGTTCCCCCTTGGTGGAAATGGAGGTCAAAAATTTGGTGGGTGACGTTTCGCGCTGAAATTCGTTTCCAAAGATCTATAAGAAAAATCATTTGAGACGTGTTTCACACTTTTTGCAGAATCCAAACTTTTTCGGTTGGAATGCGACTCAAAGATTTTTTGTGCGAAGTTTTAAATTGTGTCCGATTTGCTTCAAACTTATTTTCAAAGGTCTACATATGAATGTAATGAATACGTGTTTCAGCGATTTGGGAAATTCCACTCGAAACAGTGGTGAGTTGGCGGAAAACGTTTGTATGAAAGTTATTTGTTTACCGTCCGATCAGTTTCAAAATCATTTCAAATTTGTTTGAGAACATTGATTTCATAACATACGTGCCACGGGCAAGGCCGTGTTATACCCGCTAGTAATATATATATATATTCCTAATCTGATTCGTAATTTATTGAAAATAGCGGCTACATGTACGCAACAAATTACAAGTGACTTTTTATTGCATTACATCGGAGCTGTTGAACTGTTGTTGGGTAGCAGTCTTGTGAGCCTGTAAAAGTCCGAGCAGAGTGGTTCTTATCTTTTTTTTGCCACCATGACGACCAAGACTCGCTTTCATGGAGCCAAAAATGGCGAACATCATGGACTGAATTGAAATACCGCCACGTCTGCGAGATCACCTTTGCCACCTTGCCGTCAACATCTAACTAAGGCGTCTTGCAGTTAATTAGCCTCTAAATAGCGTTTCGTCCTCCTCTTTAGACCGGACAATACAGCGCTGTTCAAAATATAGCCCATACCTATAATAATTCGTGCATTTAAATCTCCTGCAAGCCTACGAAGAGGCTGCCGATTACGAATGAGAATGTGGGCACCTCTACAGCGCAGATCCGTGATGCAAGTCCATAATAATTGCAATCAGCACCTCCTCACTGCACCTCGGGGAAGGCTATATATATATATATATATATATATATATATATATATACGTCGAAGTATGCTCGGGTTCCATTTGAGCGAAGTGAGTTTCGATCTTTACACAGGCGACGATCAGAGGACACTGACTGCTCGTTTTTTAACCGCCTGTATAATTCCCTCGAACCACACTCGGCGACAGCGCCGCGTCGCATTTCGCAGCGCTGCACAGGCGACGCATTTTGTAGCTCTGCACAGGCGACGCGCCGCCGTCGCCTTGCTCAAACGGTACTTTGCAAAGCGAAGGAACCGAAAGACTCATGTCGCCAAGACGCAAAACAAAAGATGATGAAATAGTTCGAGTTCATGCGAAATATTATCATTCTAATAAATTAGTATTCCATATACACCAAAATATTCCATTCACCGGCCATTCTGACTCTAAAACAACCTCATGTACAAAATACCATAATTCAAGTGGCCCTTTTGTTTTTATTATTTTTTATTGCAAACAAAGACTTCCACAACAAAAGCTAATCTTAATTTCTTAATTCATTAAGACTTAGACGACGCACCGCCGTCGCCTTGCTCAAACGGTACTTTGCAAAGCGAAGGAACCGAAAGACTCATATCGCCAAGACGCAAAACAAAAGATGATGAAATAGCTCGAGTTCATGCGAAATATTGTCATTCTAAGAAATTAGTATTCCTTATACACCAAAATATTCCATTCACCAGCCAACCGTGCACAAAATACCATAATTCAAGTGGCCCTTTTGTTTTTATTTGTTTTTATTGCAAACCAAGACTTCAACAACAAAAGCAAATCTTAATTTCTTAATTCATTAAGACTTATTCTAAAAATTTCACAAAATAGTACCAAGCCTCCTCAAATCATATTTTAACATAATCTTTAACATTCTGTTTGGTTTCTTCTTTCTTTTTTTTTCAAATCAATCAAATGCTCCACACGCCATGATCAAAACAAACATCAGTATGTTTTGCCTTTGTGCTTGCATTATATTATATGGTCGTCGTACTCTGCCATTTCCTTTGGCTAGCAGTTCAACATCTTTCACCCTTATTGGTGTTCTTCACGTTCTTCAGTAACTTCCGTTCCACTTGGCCATTAGCTCGACTTGCATCGGTGGCAATCAAGTGCAAGTTTATTTTATGATCTGAACAGAATTGATTAAACTTCGCTCCAGTAAAACACCTTCCCTAGTCAGCTATTATTCGGTTTGGTTCTCCAAACAACGAAGCAGCGGATTGAACAGCATTTATAGAATTCTCAATATCCAAATAAAGGGTATGATATAGATAGACATACTTGGTAAACGCGTCTACTTGAACAATAACTTACTCCTTTTGGTCACTCTTGCCACTCAATTTCCCAGTTATGTCGATGTGGATAGTGTGCCAAGGGATATTGACTTTCGGGATTGGATGCAGTTCAGCCTGAATTTTTCCTGAAGTTGACTTGGACATTTTGCAAGTGTTGCAGTTGTCAATAAATTTTCTGATGTATTTTGAGATATTCTCAAACCAGTAAAAATCGTAAACTTTATCGAGTGTCTTTTCGAAACCTAAATGCATTATTGACTCGTGAACTTGGTTTATAACGTAACATATGAAAGCACGCGGCACCAATGGTAAACAGCGTGTTCTGCCATTTCTCTGTATTCTCCCATGAAGAACTTCTGCCCTTAGTTCATAGGGTTTCGCACTATCTTCAGCAAGAGAAAAATCTCTCAATTTACTCACAATTTCGGCTATGTTAGAGTCTCGACGCTGTTAGGCAATGAGCCAATGCTTGAAATTTCGACCAAGTTAACTCTCTTCTCTTCAATCGCCTTTACAGCAGAAGTAGACTTTAGAAAGATAGGATTTCTCAACAAAAAGTCAACATGGGCCATTCTTTTCCCTTCTCTGTACTGAATGTCGAATGTAAATGACTGCAAATAAGCCCACCAGCGCTGCGCTCTAGGGGTCAAATCTTGTTAATTTCTTGACGCCTTAAGTGAGTTACAGTCGGTATAAACCATAAAGTTCCTACCCAACAAAAGGTGTCGAAAATGTTTAATGGCGTTTACAACTGCTAAAGTTTCCAACTCATACGAGTGGTATCTCGACTCTGCAGGTGAAGTAGTTTTGCTATAGTATTCTGTTACCTGGGGCTTATTATTAATTTTGTGTAATAAAATTGCACCGTATCCACTGCAACTTGCATCTGTATGCAACTCAATTGGATAATTTTGGTCAAAAATAACAAGGGTTGGTTTATCAGTAAGAGTAGAAATAACCTTCTTCCGTATCTGTTCATGTTCTGTTTTCCAAATAAATTTATTTTTGTCAATCCAAAAAATTGCTTAAGTGATGTGACTGACTGTGGAAGCGGAAGAGCAGTCACCGCTTCAATTTTCTGAGGGTTTGGACGAATTTCACCAGCCCTAACACTGAAGCCTAAATATTAAACCGATGTTTTCAAGAAAGAACACTTTGTAATGTTGAATGAAAGCCCCGCCTGTGTCAGAATATTTAGAACAATTTCTAATCTTTCTAACGCCTCACATTGTGTTGCAGCAGTTATCATGTTGTCATCCATATAGACGATAACATAAGAATTTGCCAGATCCCCGAGCGCCTTCATTGCTCAGGGTTGAAAAACAGAGGGCGCGTTTTAAGCCCGAATGGCATAGACAAAAATTCATATTGGCCATCTGGCATCACAAAAATTCTGTATACTCAATAGAATCCGTATTTAAAGGATTTTGATAGTATCCACTGGCCATGTCTAAACATGTGAAATAGTAAACTCCTCGAAGTCTATTTATTTGATCGTGTATAAGTGGCAGCGGGTATTTATTTGCGATTGTATTTGAATTTAGTTCTCTTTAGTCAGCACAAAGTCTATCCGAACCATTTTTTTAAACCAATAATAGAGGGCTTGCATAAGGTGAACAGCTCGGTCATTGTTGCGGGACGAATTAAGTTATCGATTGTTTAGTATTAAGTATATTCTGAAAGTATGTATTTTTGCCCTGTGAATATACAGGCACATTGTATTTGGCTCGTTGCCGCCATCACTTAAATGTTAAGCTCATTATTGTCGTGAGTTAGAAGGCCGTAGGAGGGAAGACTGCGGTAAGATTCTGAGGGAATATATGTTTAAGTTCTAACCTATATAATCCGTTCAGAATAAAACACTTGCACTAGCACGTTTTGAATTACGCTGTCTCTATTAACATCGGAGTAACATGGCCAGGGGCCAGGCAATAACCTTGCAGTGTTCAAATTACAATTCCGCCTTCGTTTGGCACGCGACATGATCTTTTTTTCGCAGTTCTTATTGTAAGAAACTGCAAGGGCGACTTGCACTGGAGACAGTACGTGGTGTAACTTTGGAGTTACAGTTATAGAGTTACCATTGAACAGGATGACACAACGGTCACCCAGGAAAAGCCCACGCCTGAATGATGGCTAGGAGATAACTACCACGGCGAGTGAGTGCAGCCGAAGCGGACAAGTAGAATGGTGAGCACTGTATCACAAATGCAAGTTCCCGCTGTGCGCGCGCCACAAAGCCCCAGCACCGTGGATGTGGGCACAAGTGTACAACCTGCCGGCACTGTGGCCGCAGGAGTGAGTGCACGAGCCAGCATATTGACAGGAGCGCCAAGCCCAAGCCAAGCCAAGCCACTCTCAAGAACTCAAGTAATTTGATAAAGAGAGTCGCTGCGCTAGAACACGAGTTGCAGAGTACAGAGTACAGTTACTGATCCCGTTAAATTGAGTGATGCTGGCGTGGGTGGTACAGCTAACCTGCCGCCATTTTTGAGTGGAGAGCCATCGTCGAGTGGAAGTTCGAGTGAAACTGCAATAATGAGTGGAGTCCCAAATTCAAGTGTTAGTCTAAGTGAAACTTTTGAGTGAAACTGCCATTTTGACCAGATCGCCATCCTTGAGTGAGGCATTGCCTACTTCATTGAGTGGAAATTTGGGACCACAGTTGCAAACGGTAGAACGAGCTACAGTTATGGATAACTGTTCTACAACATCAAGCCGCTCGGCGCCATATTGTTCTGCAGACATTGCGCAGTCAACGCTCAGCTACACGCCGGCACAAGAGAACACAACCAGTGATCATTTTGGAGCCAACGCAGGCAACTGGGAACTTCGCATGGGCGACACCCAGGAACGATGTATGCCTGCTACGCAAATTACCAGATCACCCGAGTTTGGAGGCCAACCTGTGGATTGGTCTATATTTTTCTGCGCGTTTACGGAAACAACTTTGGCGTACAACTGTACGAATCTGGAGAATAACCAGCGATTGTTGAAGGCACTCAAAGGCGAAGCACGTGATACTGTGAAGTCGTTGCTCATACATCCCAGGAATGTGAACAACGTGATGCAACAATTACGTTTCAGATATGGCCGCCCAGAACAACTAATACACAGCCAGCTAATTAGTATTCGAGAGGTGCAGCCAATTCAAGAGCACAGCATAGCGAAAATCATGCCATTTGCTACACGAGTGAGTAACCTTGCCGCCTTTCTACAATCAACTAACTACACTGATGGAGGATTTGGTCGCTAAGCTACCACCAAGCAAGAGGGTGGAGTGGGCCAGACATGCAGCTACGACTGTCCCGACTGTCGTACATTTTAGCGCGTGGTTAACGGACTACGCCAATTCGTTATGTACGATTGTGGACGTCGATAGTAAGGAGCAGAAGCGTAGAGTGCTGCATGCCAGCATTGACGAGGGCTCGTCCGTAACTATGATAGACGACGAGCTACTGTGCGACCTAGATGTCAAAGGGGAACGCAGGCAACTAAATATACAGTGGTTTGGTGGAAGACCAACCAGAGAGCCGACCACAGTGGTAAGCATGGAAATTAGTTAGGAAATTAATTAGAGCGGACAAACGCAAACGTTATGTGCTGCGAAATGTGCACGCCGTGTCCAACCCGAGCTTACCAATGCAAAGTCTGCATCTACGTGATGTACAAATGTTGGACAACGGTGCACGACTTCCAATGAAACCGTATCGCGGGGCGGTACCAAAACTTCTGATTTTACTTGACCATGCGCATCTTAGACTGCCAATGCAAAAACGGAGGGTTGCACCACAGGGACCATATGCCGCAGCCACCGAACTTGGATGGGTGGTTTTTGGGCCGGTAAGAGGTCAACCGACGGCAACGTCAACAAAGTCATGCCTCCTAGCAGTGTCGCAGGAGGATGCAATCCAAAAGATGGTAAACGACTATTTTTATATCGAGAACTTCGGTGTGAAGCTTACGTCACCAGTCGCAGCCTGCAACGATGCACGAGCACAGAAGATACTCGAAGACACCACGGTGAAAATATGGGAACGTTACCAGACAGGTTTATTATGGAACCGTGATAATGTTGAGTTGCCACGAAGCTACGATATGGCATACAAAAGATTGGTCAACATTGAGAGAAAGATGAAGAGTAACGATCAGTTTAAACGAGCCTATATGAAAATTATGGATGATTATGTTCATACAAAATATGCTCGACGATTGAAGCGTCATGAGGTCGCTTTAGCCAGCAGCGACAAACTTTGGTATCTGCCGCACTTTGGAGTTGAAAATCCAAATAAGCCCGGTAAGATAAGACTGGTGTTCGACGTGGCAGCAAAGGTCGGTGACATTTCATTGAATTTGGCATTATTCAAGGGGCCGCAGCACTACAAGTCGCTGCCGGCTGTTCTCTTCCGTTTCCGGGAAGGTGCGGTTGGCGTTTGTGGAGACATCAGAGAGATGTTCCATCAAGTGTTGATTCGACCGCAGGATAGGTGTGCCCAGCGATTCTTGTGGCGAAACGGCGATGATCGCCGGGAGCCTGATGTTTATGAGATGAGGGTAATGACGTTTGGAGCAGCATGCTCGCCAAGCACCGCGCACTATGTGAAGACCTTGAATGCCCTGCAGTATCAGGATTCAGATCCTCGTGCGGTTAAAGCTATTCTTGAATGTCATTATGTGGACGACTATGTGGATAGTTTTGATAGTGAAGGCGACGCCATCGCCATATCAACAAGAATAAGAGAAATACATGCAAATGCTGAATTTGAATTGTGCCAGTTTACTTCCAGTTCGCCAACCGTAGCTGACGCCCTGGGCCAACATGGGGCTGCTAGGAGCATCGGATGGGGCGAAGCTGAAGAAAAGATTCTGGGCATGTGTTGGCAGCCAGCCACGGACGATTTTTAATTCAACATGAAGTACCACAAAGTACCCCGATGTGTGCTAAATTTGGAGCGAGTACCTACGAAGAGGGAATTCTTGAGCTTGATCAAGTCAACATTTGATCCTTTGGGATTTCTTAGCTGTCTCATGATAACTGGAAAGTTACTTATGCGTGAGATCTGGCGACGAAATGTGCAATGGGACGAACCCTTACCAGATGAGATCGCCCGCGCCTTTAGTAAATGTTTTCAGGATATGAACAACGTGGAAGGATTTCGAAGCTCGCGCCATTACTTTGGACCAATACACGTGCGGGCAATACAACTGCACGTTTTTGTCAACGCTAGCCAGTCAGCATTCGCAGCTGTGGCTTACTTAAGGGTCACCTACGACAACAACGACGTGCGAGTATGCTTCGTATGTGCCAAGACGAAGTGTGCCCCAATGAAAACGATGTCAATTCCACGACTGCAATTGCAAGCAGCTATTTTGGGAAAGAGGCTGATGGACACTGTCAAAAGGGAGCACAGTAAAGCGATCAGCGATGCTATACTATGGACTGACTCCAAAACAGTGCTGCATTGGATAGGCAGCACCCACCGTTGATATAAGCAGTTCGTCGGAAATCGAGTGGGAGAAATTTTGAAGTCAACAAGGGTTTCCCAATGGAGATGGGTACCTACTGCTGAAAATGCAGCAGACGACGCAACGAGGCCGCACTGCCACGTAAACCTCAGCCAACGGTCACGATGGTTAGACGAGCCAACATTTTTGCGGCAGCCGGAAAGCAGCTGGCCGCAGCCCGAACCGGGCACCGAACACTCATCCTGCGATGATGAAGAAGAGATGCCGAGTGTATTTGCCTTAGTTGCAGCAAATAACATTTTCATTCCATTTCAGAGATTCTCTAGCTACATTCGGCTGGTGAGGACGACAGCTTGGGTTCTAAGGTTCACGCGCTGGTGCCGTGGACAGAGGACTGAGCTTGAGAGATTCGGCCTCACCGCTACGGAATGTGAGGACGCTGAGAACTTGCTGATACGGCGAGCGCAATGCGAAGCATTCCCTGACGAGGTTCGAGCCTCGTACAATGAAGAATCAGTCGGTCATCGAAGCGACATAAGAGGGCTGGCGCCCTACTTGGATGACAATGGAGTCTTGCGTGCGTATGGCAGGATCGATGCCGCACTGTGCGAGAAGGCCAATTATCTTGTCACACCGGCACGCACTGACGGAACTGATTGTGTATCACTACCATGTGAAAATAAAGCATCAAAGCGTGGATGCAACGTTGGGCTACATCAGGACCAGATTTTGGATAAAAAAGCTGCGTCGAGTGTTGCGTACAATAATATCTGGATGTAGTGCGTGCAAGCTACATAGAGCGCAGCCAGCGCCACCTATAATGGGTCCTTTGCCAGAGGACAGACTGGAGGCCAATAGATGGCCATTAAGGTTTACGGGTCTGGACTACTTTGGACCACTTCTTGTGACGATCGGACGTCGAAAGGAAAATGGATGGGTTGCCTTGTTTACGTGTCTGACAACAAGGGCCATACATTTGGAGTTGGCACATGACCTGTCAGCTGATTCCTGCATAATCGTGATCAGGAACTTTCTTTGCCGTCGCGGGCCTGTACTGAGGTTGCGCAGTGACAACGGAAAGAACTTTGTTGGGGCCAACAGAGAAGCCAAAAGGCTCATAGATGTATTCGAGCCGGAGAAGATTCAGGGTGAGCTATCTTCTAGAGGCATTGAATGGTTTTTTAACTGCCCAGCGAGCCCAGCTGAAGGAGAAGCCTGGGAAAGGACGGTGCAGTGTGTCAAGAGAGTGCTTCGCCACACAGTAAAGGAGGTGGCACCGAAGCAACACGTGTTGGAGAGTTTCCTGATTGAGGCCGAGAATGTTGTGAGAGTTACGAGACCTTTTTTGGAAGCGGTGGGTCTTGGAGTACCTGCCTACACTTGTGCGACACGTGAAATGGTGTGCGCGCGTTGAGCCGATACGCCATGGTGATGTGGTGTTTATATGCCCAGCCGTGCCACGCATGGAGTGGCGAAGGGGCATAGTGGAGGAGCTCTATCCTGGACCAGATGGAGTACCTCGACCCGCCAGCGTACGCATGTCGGACGGCAATCGAGTGCGACTAATGACTCGTCCCGTGGCTAAACTAGCCATATTGGATGTGAGTGAAGCAGGGTCTTCACGGGGGCGGGGATGTTGCGGGACGAATTATGTTATCGATTGTTTAGTATTAAGTAAATTCTGAAACACACGAAAAAACACTAGCACGTTTTGCATTACGTTGTCTCTACTAACATCGGAGTAACATGGCCAGGGGCCAGGCGTAAACCTTGCAGTGCTCAAATTGCAACTCCACCTTCGTTTGGCACGCGACAGTCTTTTTATATTGCATTTCAACAGCTCATAAATTTTTTCTCGAACTAAATCTCGCTTGAATGGTCTCAATCGATATGGCCTGCTTTAAACTGTTTTTCTTAGATCAATTAATTGAATTTTCATTTCGCCGACTCTAACTTTAGTACATGGAATACCTTGTATAAAACTAATTGAGTAATTTGCCAACAACGAATTAAGGTTTATTTTATCTTGTCCCTCAAGTTCAGTATCAATATCGGTAGGTTCTCTACCGGTACATACATTAATTTTTTTAGGTCTTGAAATGACAATATCAAAACCCGGATTTAGTATTTCACGATGACAATATCAGCTTCCTTCCGTGTACATTGGGTAGTTATGGGACCTCGGTATCCGCACTTCCAGCAGGTTACATTTGATTTTCCACGTTGATGTTAATCTTGTCTGCCATGTCGTTCTTTGGCATTCGCAAGGTGATGTTGTTGTTTTCTGAGTCTGCATTCAAACATTTTATGGCCCAATTTTCCACAAAAATTACATTCTATTGATGATTGCTTTTGCCGTTTAGAATAAACTTCAGATTGTTGCTCCACGAAGCCACTTTTCCTTTTATTAAAAGTGAGACTCTCGCCATCAGTCGGTCGCTTTGTCAGCATTTAGAAACATGGCGGCTGGTGTTTCTATAGTGTCAAAGCGTTGTATGCGAGCCAGGTTGTATCAGCGTAACACACTTGCGACTGCCATTGCGAAGCGCACTGCCTTTTAATGGGGTTTCTTTTAAAATAATTTCAACAGTAGTACACTACGATGAGGCGATGGCGCCGGCCTTGTCTGGGTTGAATTTGGGAAGTTGCACCGATTTGCTTTGCTCTGCATCAGGTGCCGTTGTTTGCATGGCCCGCACGAGTTCGATTTAATTTTTATTTTGTAATTCCAGGATGGTGCGCCATGGCCCATCTACTGATGAAGGTAGAAGGCCAGATCCCACTTCTATGCTTGGCTTCCATTTGAGCGAAGTGAGTTTCGATCTTTGCACAGGCGACGATCAGAGGACACTGACTGCTCGTTTTCTAACCGTCTGTATAATTCCCTCGAACGCGCCGCGACGTATTTCGCAGCGCTGCACAGGCGACGCATTTTGTAGCTCTGCACAGTCGACGCGCCGCCGTCGCCTTGATCAAGCGGTACTTTGCAAAGCGAAGTAACCGAAAGACTCATGTCGCCAAGACGCAAAACAAAAGATGATGAAATAGTTCGAGTTCATGCAAAATATTATCATTCTAAGAAATTAGTATTCTTTATACACCAAAATATTCCATTCACCGACATGTATATATGTATATTACAGCTTTAAATATTATGGTCCAATGTTGGAGCACACAGGTATAAACTTATATGATATAGTATATATACATATGCATTGAATATATAATAAAACGAGCGGATATTTCTTTCCTTATTTTGGTGGAACTCAATTCCTTTTTGCTTGTTAATATCTCATGGAATTCTGGTGTATAGTTCTTCTTCAATAACTCTGTTTAAAACTGGAATGCCAAAGTAGAACTGATATATGCCCAAGTCCAATTGAAATTGCAATTAAGGATCTTACTGATTCGATCCGAACCACCGGAGAAAAGTTTGTAGGTTTCTTGACGCCTTACAATATGCTGATCCTCGGGTGTATATTCGACGATGCACTGCTGGTCAGCGAACTCTGCCTCTGTGTTCACTGCCAAAAAGGTGTGTAATAATGCAGCGACTCCTGAGTTTAGTTTTGGCCTCAGGGTCAATCAGTCTGTACCCTAACAGCTAAAACTTGATTATTCCACAATTTGAATAGTTTCTGTAGACATATTGTTTTGTACTCTTTGTTAGTCTACGCTTTGTTGCAAGCATAAGCATTGCCATTAAAAAAATGGATATAGTTAAAACATAAACGCAAGTCAGTGACACGAATGAATGTAATATGATCAGCCACTTGACGGTTGCCTGTCCTACGTCATTACCGCTAACCATACATCCTACAGGCGAATGCCGGGGATGACCAAGAAGTTCATAGCTAATCGCGCACTAATACTTGAATGTAACGATCTTTGGTGCTTCTGAGCGAATGTTAATTAGTTGTCAAATATTAATTGTCATTACAACTTCATTTCCCTTAGTCGTTGTCGTTTCCCCCCTCTTGCTATCACTCCCAACCCCTGTAAATTAACCAGTTGTTCGGTAACAAGCGCTATAAAAGCTGTATAAGCATACATACACATGTACATAGCAAGTAAGCTACAGTTCGCTTATTTTCGTTCCGCTTTGTGCTAAGCGAGGCTGTGCAATTGTTATTGTACGCACTTTCGTTAGCGCGTTTCGGTCAAGAGATGCTCGCTCCCTTACTCTTTATTGATCAGGTATATCAGTTTTTTGAAGTCGTTTGGAACGTACACGTCTAAAATTAATTTAATAGAGATGGTATAAATAGTAAATTCGACTTTTAGTGTAAATAATTATCAAATCGAATTTAGAGTTAAATATGGCAACTAAAGAATGTTTTGATTAAAAGCATAATACGTTTATTTATTCAGATAGTAAAGACTAAATTAAACCTTGAATTTACAGAGTAAGAATGTAGATTAGAAAAAATTGCCCCAAATATAGATACAGAATAAAAATATCAGACTCGATAAAAACTTTTGACCCAGATGATGAATATCGTGGCGAGCCAAAAGAACTCTGTATAAGGAAAAAAGCTCGTTTAAAGTCCGTTAAAAAGTCTAAGTCCTGACACGTCTTCCTCATCTGGCACTTCCCAAGTTTAGTGGAAAATACTCCGAGCTTATGCATTTTATTAGTCTGTTTGAAACAGTTGCCGATAACGATGATGCGATTGCAAGTACATATATAGAAATTCAAACATCTCAAGTCTTTCTGGTGAAGCTCTAGGCACTGTTCGAGCGTTTCAAGTCACCGAGAACAATTGTTTGAAATGATTGGACACCCTAAAAAGTGTATACGACAATGAATGTCGTATATTCAATGAAAATATTTTAGATGTCTTGCCTGCCAAAAATAGCGTAACATTCTGCTGCATCATTGAGATGTATGATTGATACTGTCTTCGCACTCTATTAATCGCTCTTGTCAATAGGTGATGACACAAAGATTTCTTATGCAATTTTCACTCAACTCGTTATGAACAAAGTTGACCCAATGACCAGACAAAAATAGGAGGAACAACTCGATTATGCAATCATACGGTTATGGAGTGATTGCAAAACAACCTTAAATTGTAGGTATGAGCAGCTGTCTGCTGAAGAATAAGTTAAAGTTTCGTCCGATGGCTTCACATCAGAGTCAAAGGCTGTTACCAAAAATAATAATCGAGGTTCGTTTTCGTGTTCTGTGGCTAGTGTATGTAACGATAAGGTGACCCCCAAAAATTTATATTGCGGTTCCGAAGGCCATTAGATACTGAATTGTTCAGTATCCAAAACTCGAGCGCCACCGCCCCATGACTTCTTACGGGATCAACCATCGACTTCATTTGCTATGTATGGGAATGTTTCTGATAGTGTAATCCTAGAAACAGCAGTCGTTAGTGTTGTAACGAGAAGTGGCCAGTTGGTTTTGGCTATAGCTGTACTCGATTCTGATTCACAACTTAATTTTGTAACAGGCGAGCACAACGATTGCAGCTGCGTAGAGAAGAGGCTAGTATCAGCTTACTGGGGATTGCTCAATGCAACACTAATGTAAGAAAGGAGATTCATTCAGTGGTGAAGTCGCGAGTCAATTGCAGCGAGTTCTCGTTAGATCTATGGATTTTGAAGACCATTTCGGCCCACCAGCCTCACCATACGGTCAATGTCAGTGGTTGGAAAATCCCGGAGAACCTGCAATTGGCTGATCCATATTTTCATAAGACACAGAAAATCGACATGCTCATCGGAGCTGAGACGTTCTTTTAGCTTCTGTCTGTCGGTCAGATTAAACAAGGTCCGAATCTGCAAAAGACACTTGTTGGCTGTCGCCGTTGTAGTGTACATGCGGCGTTCCTAGAATTCGGACAATCGTACCCAAGAAGTTAATATGTACAATTCGGCTCGAGTGGCGCATTCTAGCTATGCTCTGGTCTAGCTCGTCGGATTGGTCGGGGTTCTTCATACCAAACTGCACGGGTACGCAGACTCACTTAATAATATTAATGCGCGGACAGAAATAATAACATAAGACAATCAAAATATCTAAATGAAAGCTGATCAAGTGCGCCGACACGCAAGTAAAAAGGAAAATTATTACCACGGTTATTACGCTCCATTGAGGGAATTAGGTGTTATGATCCCTCTACTTTACCCTCCCAACCATGACAATCGCTTAAATATCAACGTTGCCCCAAAACAAAAGGTTCCGTAACCCTTTCAAAGCATGTGTTCACAATCTAGCAAAACTACTTGACTGACCATATTAAATAAACTTTTATCGTTTCAATTCCAATTCAGTATCTTCACTTTAATTGATAGAAGCTTAAAACTAAGATCATGACGACTAAGTTACTAATGTAGGTATTATCCACCATAGAATTATTTCTTCATGTTGTTTTGTTTTGTTTTAGTTTCAAGCAACGATTTATAAAGACGCCAGCTGATACTTTTTTGCGTCTGGAAATATTAAATAACCTTTCCTATTCCTTATATATTGATACCCGATCTATGGCATCACCATCTCCGGGTCAAATGGCCAGACAGCCGAGCTTGTGGCCGGGCTGTCGCTTTCCTGTTTAACCGCTGAATTCCACAAATGAGCTGTTGCGGTCGCCCAGTGTTTGATTCTTATGTTATTATGGCTGGTACCCGCCTGCAATAGGGACCTATATTTTAGACTAAGCATTCCAATGACTATCTAACGTACCTTCGATCTAGCTTAATACCACTAGAACTTTTAATCCGCACTTTATTCTTGGTCCATATTATATTATGTATTATATATGTGGAACCGTCTGTATTCTTTCGCGCGTGGAGAAGCAGGTTTGTTTTCTTTGTTTATTTAGATAAGAAAAGGAACTTAATGTTGAGACGTCCGTTCGGCACTAGTACTCTCGACTCAACGATCGACTGATAAATTCTGCAGTTTGCTGTACACCTGCTAAGCAGAGCTTTTACGGTGCAATCGTAAGATTGTGCTCTCCACCTTGGGTTATTATTTGTTAGTGAACACGTGTGCGACCAAAAAAAAATAGAGCAGGGTGTTTCAGTACGTAGGCTTAAAATTCCTTTTAATAAGCTTTCCCCTATTTTGAATTTATATTACGGCCACTACACCACAGATAATGCAACAAGACTTGTTCGAGAGGCATTATCTGAAGACTTATGGTTGTTTATTCACTTGGATATCCTATTAAATACCCCAAGTTTCTTGCCTGTAGGATCTATTAATTCATAATAATATGGACTACGCTTCTTTAACACATTGGCAGGGATAAATACTGGGGCTAACTTAGAGTTAAACTTCTTTAGCGCATTGCTTTGAGTAAAATTCCTAGCGAAAAGTTCATCTCCCACCTTGAGTTGCACATTGCGGCAGCGAAAGTTATACCGCAGCATGTTTTCGTCATGAGATTTATTTATGTTCTGTTTGTCTTTTTGCCTGGCCAATTGTAATGCATCTGGATTATTAATTCTTGTGTCGTTGCCTAGGAGGTCGAGGTTACGCAAAAGGCTATAATCTTTCCCGTTAAAGATCATGTTTTGTCCCAAAGCGAGTATCCCGTGCAGCGGTGCACAGTAGCTCGTAACGCCCCACTTATGGCAATGAGATTCGCATCCCAATTGGATTGTTATAAGCGGGTATAACTGCCAACACCGATCGATTTAACTTTTCACTGGCATTCGCTGGGGGAATATATGGCCGTACAACGATGCGTTACGTCAAATTTGCTTAAGAAGGCTTCAAAGAAGCTCGACCTAAATTGGGAACCGTTATCTGTCAACAATACTTCTGGGACTCCAAAGGTGTAAAAGAGTGATTTTTCCAGGTACTAGAAAATTTTTGCTGAGAAAGTGGAATTTAGTATTGTGATCTACGATGATGAGTAAACCAATGTTTCCAGCTTTCTCGGGTATGGGCCTAGTAGATCAAAATAAAGTTTTTGAAAAGGCCTATCAGACGTTAATGGTTAATGCCCATCCGGGGTTTCTAAACTATGTTCGGGTTCTCCGTGGAACGAAGTTTCATGAACCATCTGGCTAATCTGACAGACAAGTCCTTTTGACGCATTAGCCATTGTAAGGACGCATGATCCGTGATAACAACGAAATCCTGACCTTCAATGTAAGCACGAAATTTCTTTTTCACTAACAGAATAGTTCCGTTGAGCTTTTGATAACTTCTCCGACATATAGGCTATCGGCAACTCAACCCCATCTCTTTCTTGTGCAAGCACACACCCGAGGCCATAAGTGCTTGCGTCACACAACAAGATAAATTGTTTGGAAAAATCCGGAGTTATTAAAATTGGTGCTGCAGTTAAACTGTTTTTCAGGGATTCAAAAGCTTGTGTAGCATTTTCATTCCAGCACAGAGACTTTTTGTTCTGTAACAGTTCTGTGAGAGGAAAGCTAATGGTGGTGCATAGTCCGAAGGTCATCATTTTGTACTGGTAAAGAGGTCGATTTGGTATCGTGAGGGCGGTATACTGACGTGACTTTTCATCGAGAGGTATTTGCCTATAGGCGTGTTTCATGTCCAAGCCGGTTAAAAAACTGCCTGGTGGCAAACGACTCAAGATGCCGTCGATGTGTGGTAAAGGATAAGCATCCCGTCTCGTTACCCTATTTACTTCGCGTGAATCCAAACATAGCCGACATTTGTCACCCTTCTTCACTAGAACACAATTGCTGCTCCAGGTTCTCGTAGACTCTTCAATTACGCCTAGTGCTAACATGTTATCTACTGCGAAGAACATAAGTTTTTCGATAGCTGGCGAAACTGGCCAATGCCCCTGACCCTACGTAAATAGAATGTTTGATCAAACTAGTTCGACCTTGCCCTTCTTTAGCGAAGGTAGAAAATATGGCAATTACTGCCTCGAGACTCTTTTGCTGTTCTTGTGACAATATATGAAACTTGGGTGCTTCTGTGTTGTTTTCAGATGTTCCTATGTCTAACTCGGTAACTACTGCCGATGTAATCTTATTTTTAACAATCCGAATTTGCGCCAAAAGTCTATCCCCAGATAAATATTTTGTTTTAGACCCGGAAAAATAAACAATTCGAGCTCTTCTGTCTGTTGACGATACTTATTCGGGGTAACCAGCTTGCCTATCACGTCACTTTGAGTTCCGTTCGCGGTACTAATTGCACCCGAGCACTTTTTGCTTTGCTGCTCGCTATAAACTCAGTAGCGGCTGTGCCTCCTACGCAGCTAATTGTTGCTCCTGAATCTGGATTAGAGGACCTCCTCTGTAATGCTAGTACTTCCTCTACGGGCTCTGACGTTCCGGTTTGCGATTGTATTTCGCTATCCGCTGTTAACTCAGTTATATACGATCGAAGCGTTCCGGGCTTAAACGGTTTAATTTCTGCGTAAAACTGCTCGTGTTTACGAACGGCTTCACGTAATTGAGACCTTCTCCAAATCTTTAGATGCAGCAACTCATAGTGGAGGCTAGGCTTCGAATTTCTTATAAGTGTGTCTACTACTTGTTCTTCAGACATATTCCTTTGAAGCCCATCAGCCAGATCTTCCAACTCGTATTGAAAGTCGTCGAATGGCTCGTTTTCTCCTTGCCGCCGCTTCCTTATCTTTTCCCAAATATCTAGATCCGTCTCCCCCTCGTCAAATCTTTCACGGAATTCCCTACAGAAGGTTTCCCAAGTAAAATTTTTTATGGCTGCGATGGAACTTCCAGTACCAATCACTCGCTTTTCCGCTCAAACGAAGATAGACATGATCACACAGGAGTTAATAATCCCTGTTCAGGTTTTGTTCGGTCAATGCACGAACGCGATAAATGAATTCATCCGTGCGCATACTTTGTTTTGACACGTCAAATTTGATTCGCCAATTTTGAATAAAGCTAAATGCGTTTTCCGGGGCGATTTGCGAACTTGATCCACTTCGGTTATTACTACCCCTAGACTGATTGGGCTCGGCTGCTAAGTCCAATAAATCTTGTCTATTTCTATTTCCTCTTATGGTTTCAAGTTCTGTTGGGTCTAATGCCAAACTTACTGTTTCTCAATGCATTCTTCTATGTTTTTGCTCAGGAAAGCGGTCAAGTTGTTAAGCATTTCTGCTTGCTGACTAGATATCGCTGAGTTAACGAAGTTTGCCATATCAACTTGTGAAATCATAGGAAGTTTGTTATGTTGTCTTGGTTCGTCCAGGGCGCGATCTAAATATGTTCTGCTGAATTTAATTCGCCTGCCAAGTTGTTATTTGAGTACGACAAATTCATTGACGTACAATCGGCTCCGCAAACTGGGCACTTGGGTGTAATTCGTACTACTTCCAAGATACAATTCTTATGGAATTTGTGTTTGCATAGGGCCTTGGCTATTAAGTCCGTGGCCGACAACACTTCACAACACTAAAGCGAACTTAACACGATGGATTTCCTGACTATTTCGACTAATGGAACTATTGAAAAATTGTGTGAAAGCCGAACTGAATTGCTGAACAAGGTCCAAAGTACTCCAGCACCTTGTTAATCCTTAACTATTCGAGAACACCCTCATCAAAGTATTATTATCGTAATGAAATTGACGCTCTTAATTCGCGAGGTCACCCTAGATCTGTTTTAGTCGATCAATCCTTAATTCCGAATTGCAATCGCTAAATCCAAAACAGTTTTAGGGTAGCTCTCATATGTGAATATAAGAATCTATACGATATCTTGAGTTGAAAAATATGAAATTTAATTATGGATGGATTAATAGAGCTATTGTGGGCCAAACTTTCTACATTTTTCCTATGAAAGTTGTTTACTTCATATTCAAGCCGCTTTACTATGGCTCTAATACTCTTGCTCGTACCCCACATGTTGGGCGCCATTTAAATGTGTAGTGTACAGGCGGCGAACTCGGACAACCGTACCCAAGAAGTTAATATGTACAATTCGGCTCGAGTGGCGTATTCTAGCTATGCTCTGGTCTAGCTCGTCGGATTGGTCGGGGTTCTTCTTACCAAACTACACGGGTACGGTACGCAGACACACTTAATAATATTAATGCGCGGACAGAAATAATAACATAAGACAATCAAAATATCTAAATGAAAGCTGATCAAGTGCGCCGACACGCAAGTAAAAAGGAAAATGATTACCACGGTTATAACGCTCCATTGAGGGAATTAGGTTTTATGATCCCTCTTCTGTACCCTCCCAACCATGACAATCGCTGAAATATCAACGTTGCCCCAAAACAAAAGGATCCGTAACCCTTTCAAAGCATGTGTTCACAATCTAGCTAAATTACTTGACAGACCATATTAAATAAACTTTTATCGTTTCAATTCCAATTCAGTATCTTCACTTTAATTGATAGAAGCTTAAAACTAAGATCATGACGACTAAGTTACTAATGTAGGTATTATCCAACACAAATCCCACAATTGACGTCCATGAAGCTACCATAAAATTATTTCTTCATGTAAGTCAGTTCGTCTAGCTTAGGTCCTAATCAATTTCAGGTCTTATACTTTACTGAGCCAGAAGGGCCTTATTGTGCTTGGTGCTGAACTTTAACTCGGCAATGACCAAAGTGGTGGCGGCGTAGCCGGATGGGCGAATCATTTTTATATGTGAGATACCTTATTGTCTAGTACTTAGTAAGTGTCATCTGACATTACCAGGGTTCTTTAAAGATGTTACCACTACTTATTTACATTACTCACGCAGCTTTTAGTTACTCGTACGTTGATCGTTGGGCCCAAGATGACGTAGACATTGCGTTGTAGCTGTTCAAACAAAATTTATATTACTTAAAGGTATATCCACAAACAAAAATAATATACATCCATGGCTCCTAAGCGTCAGCATATCTTTCTTTTCATTTTTTTTGTTTTGTTTTAGTTTTAAGCAACGATTTATAAAGACGCCAGCTGATACTTTTTTGCGTCTGGAAATATTAAATAACCTTTCCTATTCCTTATATATTGATACCCGATCTATGGCATCATCTATGGTGGCTGGGAATGTCCTCTGATTTGGGCTGGGGGATGCAGCTAGGTAATCTCGCTCAGTGTGAGTGTGATGATAGGTCCAGCGGTCAGTCCAACAGTCCGCTATACGCGACGGATTGCTCTGGTCCTGCTACCGATCGTAGAGTGGATGGCTGTATGTCTCTTTAATCGCGCAGTGTGCGTAGAGCGACGTTGTTAGCACTATGCGCCGGCGGCCGATTGGTGGTGGCGCGTGCGCTAGAGGATAACTCTGCTAACGTCGATGCAGTCGGGCGTTTGCTGGCTCCGGGTCAAATGGCCAGACAGCCGAGCTTGTGGCCGGGCTGTCGCTTTCCTGTTTAACCGCTGAATTCCACGAATGAGCTGTTGCGGTCGCCCAGAGTTTGATTCTTACGTTATTTTGGCTAGTACCCGCCTGCAATAGGGACCTATATTTTAGACTTAGCAATCCACATTCCGCATTCCACTATCTAACGTACCTTCGATCTAGCCCAATAGCACTAGAACTTTTATTCCGCACTTTATTTTTGGTCCATATTGCATTATGTATTATATATGTGGAACCGTCTGTATTCTTTCGCGCGTGGAGAAGCACGTTTTTTTTTTTACTTCTTTTATTTAGATAAGAAAAGAAACTTAATGTTGAGACGTCTGTTCGGCACTAGTACTCTCGACTCAACGATCGACTGATAAATTCTGCAGTTTGCTGTACACCTGATTTGGCAGGGATAAATACTGGGGCTAACTTAGCTTCTTAACTTCTTAGCTTAACTTCTTAGCTTAACTTCTTTAGCACATTGCTTTGAGTAAAATTCCTAGCGAAAACTTCATCTCCCACATTGAGTTGCACATTGCGACAGCGAAAGTTATACCGCAGCATGTTTTCGTCATGAGATTTTTTTATGTTCTGTTTGGCTTTTTGCCTGGCCAATTGTAATGCATCTGGATTATTAATTCTTGTGTCGTTGCCTAGAAGGTCGAGTTTACGCTAAAGGCTATAATCTTTCCCATAAAAGATCATGTTATGTCCGAAAGCGAGTATCCCGTGCTGCGGTGTAGCTCGTAACGCCCCACTTATGGCACTGAGATTCGCATCCCAATTGTATTGTTATAAGCGGGTATAGCTGCCAACACCGATCGATTTAACTTTTCACTAGCTTTCACGATGCGTTACGTCAAATTTGCCTAAGAAGGCTTCAAAGAAGCTCGACCTAAATTGGGAACCGTTATCTGTCAACAATACTTCTGGGACTCCAAAGGTGTAAAAGAGTGATTTTTCCAGGTACTAGCAAATTTTTGCTGAGAAAGTGGAATTTAGTATTGTGATCTACGATGATGAGTAAGCCAATGTTTCCAGCTTTCTCGGGTATGGGCCTAGTAGATCAAAATAAAGTTTTTGAAAAGGCCTATCAGACGTTAATGGGTTGCCCATCCGGGGTTTCTAAACTATGTTCGGGTTCTCCGTGGAACGACAAATATCACAATTGGAAATGTACGCTCGTATTTGGGTAACCATGCGTGGCCAAAATAAATATCTTTTTAGTTTCTCGACTGTTTTCGCCATGCCACAATGAGCTGAGCTGGGTGAACCGTGAGCTTGTTGCAAGATCTCTGAATCTAACGCCGGTGGAACCCATAGTTTCTACGCGTTAATTTCATGTGCGTCCTCGCCGCTTTCTTTTTATGGACGTACCCTTCTCTGACCTTCAAGTTGGGTAGTTTAGCTTGGTTGACCCGAATGCGTTCTATTAAGTCCAAATATTCTAGGGACTTGATGATGACAATGGGGCTAATTGACTCGAGTTCTTCCACTGTAGATTCATTTTGCCGCGATAAGGCGTCAGCAACGACGTTTTCGGAACCGCGTCTATATTTGATGTTTAACGAGAACGCTTGAAGTTTCATGAACCATCTGGCTAATCTGACAGACAAGTCCTTTTGACGCATTAGCCATTGTAAGGATGCATGATCCGTGATAACAACGAAATCCTGACCTTCAATGTAAGCACGAAATTTCTTAATCACTAACAGAATAGTTCCGTTGAGCTTTTGATAACTTCTCCGACATATAGGCTATCGGCAACTCAACCCCATCTCTTTCTTGTGCAAGCACACACCCGAGGCCATAAGTGCTTGCGTCACACAACAAGATAAATTGTTTGGAAAAATCCGGAGTTATTAAAATTGGTGCTGCAGTTAAACTGTTTTTCAGGGATTCAAAGGCTTGTGTAGCATTTTCATTCCAGCACAGAGACTTTTTGTTCTGTAACAGTTCTGTGAGAGGAAAGCTAATGGTGGAATTATTCTCGACGAATCGCCTATACCAACCAGCTAAACCTAAGAAACGACGCAATTGTTTCACCGTGGATGGAATTGGAAACTCTCTAATCGCCAAAATCTTATCAGGATCTGCCATTATGCGTCCTTATCCAATTATTAATCCTAGATATCTTATCTCCCGCATACAAAACTTTGATTTGCCGACATTGATAGTCAAATTTGCGTTTCGCAAACACAAAGCTATCTTCTGTAGCAATACAATGGGCGAATTAAAGTCGTCCGACAGTATTAACAAGTCGTCTAAATAAACGAACACCCTAGTACGTAGATGAGCAGGTATCACCTGCTCCATTAATCGACAAAGCGTTTGCGCTGCGTTGCATAGTCCGAAGGTCATCATTTTGTACTGGTAAAGAGGTCGATTTGGTATCGTGAAGGCGGTATACTGACGTGACTTTTCATCGAGAGGTATTTGCCTATAGGCGTGTTTCATATCCAAGCCGGTTAAAAAACTGCCTGGTGGCAAACGACTCAAGATGCCGTCGATGTGTGGTAAAGGATAAGCATCCCGTCTCGTTACCCTATTTACTTCGCGTGAATCCAAACATAGCCGACATTTGTCACCCTTCTTCACACAATCGCTGCTCCAGGGGCTCGTAGACTCTTCAATTACGCCTAGCGCTAACATGTTTTCTACTTCGGCGAACATAAGTTTTTCATTAGCTGGCGAAACTGGCCAATGCCGTTGTTTTATATGTGGCGCTGACCCTACGTCAATATAATGTTTGCTCAAACTAGTTTGACCTTGCCCTTCTTTAGCGACGGAAGGAAATATGCCAATTACTGCCTCGAGACTCGTTTATTATTTATTATTTTATTTATTAGTGGTCGACAAAACTAGTGTCTTCCTTATTAGTCAATACATTATAGATACAATTATGAAAATTAAATGCTAAAAGCCTAGTTAGAGAACACAAATTTCTAATAGCATCAGCAACCGATGGAGGTGTTTTATTTGCCAGTCCGGCCAGCTGTGCCCCTTTTCACAGCTAATTTTGTCAGTGACGCTATTAGAGCCTACATCTAAGAAGAAGGGTGTAAGTAGGAAAAAGTGTTCTTAAGTAAAATTTACAAATAATCTTAATTTGCTATATTATTTAAGAATATACCATAAATAGGAGTAAAGAAAGTAAGAAGATTGTTAATAAAGTAAAGAACTGTATGTTAGATATACAGAGTGTTAAGTAGATAAGATAAAGAGATAGTATTGGAAAAGTAATGGGAAATCACCGACCCGGTGGGGAAAAATTTACAGCCTGTCCGGCAAGCTATGCCCCTGCTTATAGTTGGGAATGGTCAGTGACTTCCCGAAGGTATCCTGGAAGCAACGATTTTATTAGGGACAGAGAAAGTTCGGTAGAGAAAACGTAAAGCAAACTATTGTAATTTTTATATAGCACGCGAAACGGTTTGTGCATAGCGTAGTCTGTTGTGCACATCGATAGGAATAAGGGGCGGTAATTTCTGGTTGGTCTATCCGGAACAGAGAATTGAAGACGAAGCAGCCTGCTGGAATAGGATGGCAACCGAAGATTAGGGTCCCAATTTAAACCTCGTAAGGCAAAAAGCAGAAATTGCTTCTGAACAGATTCAACACGATCCTGGCTGTTGTTATACTGCGGAGACCAGATGCAAGAGCAGTATTCAAGGAAAGGACGAACAAGAGAGGATCGTTAAACTCTTTAGACCATCGTTTAATGAATCCAAGTACACCTTTTGCCTCATTATCGATGGTATCTATGTGAAGATTGAACTTTGAACAATTCAGATGCAATTGATTGGCCGAACACCAAAGTTGCATAGCGTTCAAATCGTCTTGAAGTCGAGAATGATATAGGGGATTAGTGTATGATAGAATAAGTTTCACGTCGTCCGCATACATGATTACACGGGCATGGGATATAGCAGAGGGGAGATCATTTATAAAAAGAGTAAAGAGTAAAGGTCCAAGATGACTACCTTGCGGAACACCAGAAGTAACGTGAACCTGTTTAGAGTTAGTCAGCCTCAGCATTACTCTTCGGGTCCTACCTTTTAAATAGGAACTAATCCAAAGCAAAAGAGACGGGGGGAAACCTATTCGGTCAAGTTTAAAAAGTAAAATGTCATGGTGCACAGAGTCAAACGCCTTACTGAAGTCAGTGTAAATGACATCAGTTTGCATTTTCGAAAGGAAAGCATCATTTACCAAGGAAGTAAACTCAAGCAGATAGGTCGTAGTTGACCGTTTCTTAACGAATCCATGTTGAACAGGGGAAGCAACTGATTTGCAGAAATGCTGCAAATTCGAAGTGATTATTTTTTCAAATAATTTAGGAATAGCGGACAGTTTTGCCATGCCCCTGTAATTTTGTATATCAGACTCTCCACCTTTCTTGTGGAGAGGAATGATATAATTCTTTCCAAAGAGATGGAAAGACAGAAGATTCAAGGGATAGATTAAAAAGCGTGAGCAATGGATAAACAAGGGAAGAACTACATTCCTTGAGTAGACAACTAGGAATATTGTCAGGCCCAGGAGAGAAAGAAGATTTTAAAGAATTTAAAGCTAAAAGGAGAGAGGAATGGGAAATAATAGGAGGAGGTATAGAACTAGAGGAAGTAATGGTATAAGGGTAAGGATGATTATTAGGACAGACTGAAGAGTTAGTTGATTGGAAAAAATTAGCAAAGAGGTTAGCAGAATCAAAGTCATTGCTAGCTTTATCCATCCCGAGAAAAAAAGAAGATGGCAAACTTGAAGATTTACGCTTCGAGTTTACAAAATTGGAAAACTGTGTCGGATTTTGGGCAAATTGCCTTTTGCAACGAGTTAGATAATTCTCTAGCATTGAGAATTCAGAAGACAGCAGTTCGACTTGGCTATGGAATATTTAGCCTTGTCAGTACTCCAACCAGACTTATTAAACTTTTTAAAATATTTAGTTTTTATATTTTGTAGGTTTGATGATCTGGGTGTGAACCAGGGTGGCTTTAAAGAAGTATTCGAAGGAATTGACTTGGGAATACACATATCTAAAAGGGAGTTTAGGGTGTTATAAAAAAAGTTAATAGCAGTATTCAAGTCAACCGAGTCATACGAGAAAGACCAATCGGTTGCATAAATAAGCTGATTAAGCAAGGAATAGTTTCCTTGGCGAAAGCAACGGCGGGCCTCATAGGTAGCTGATGAATGAAAATGAGAGGATTACCATTGAACATTGCAACCTCTAAAGTAGGATGATATACATCCTCAGGAAGAGATAAAGAAGGGGACCTAGACACATTAGAAATAAGGTAGTCGTTAACAAATACAAGATCAAGTGTTCTATTCAAATGATTGGAAATTGAATTGATTTAAAACAACGAAAGGTCAAGCATGCAATCTATAAAGTCATGCTGTGCTGGGGGCACTAGATAATTTTCGGCAGTGAAAAGTGACCAAGAGATGTTCGGCAAATTAAAATCACCCAACACAATAAATAGGTCATTATCACGCACGTGTGAAGAAACTTCTTTAATACAAGAAATATGTTTCATATAAACTTGAATATCAGAAAAAGGAGGAACATAAGAGCATGTAATATAAATATTTTGTGTAGCAAAAGACACCTTGACTCAGCGTCAGTAGTAAGTCAGTAGTCAGTAAGTACTAAAACAAAAAAGTTCTGACTCGAGAGTGGCTTTATCGGCAATTAATACCCCACCGCCTCGAGTCGGCCGATCATTTCTATGCAAAATAAAATTATTCGAAAAAAACCTCAAAGTCAGATATGGTTGAATTTAACCATGTTTCTGAAAATGCGATTATATCCGAATCGAAGGAAGTGCTGGCCATGAAAAGATTTGTAAGTTTTGAAATGAGACCACTGACATTCTGATAATGAATAGAGACTTGGTCAGAAGAAATAGTTATTTTTTCGGGGCAGAAATGGTACCCTGTATTGAAGGGACTGGAAGGGTGACAGGCTGGTTACGCTTTTTTGGCTTGAACTCGTGAACAATCATGTGTGGAGGCCAAAATTTGGGATCACAAATGCAATATAGGCTGCCAATGACTCAGAGGTGGTGTCAGACGAAAGTCGAGACACAAAAACTTGCGTACGAGGGGCAACAACAGTTAACATAGGAGCTGATGGGGCTGCAGGGAGAACAGGATTTGGTGGGGCCAAAGAGGCACCATGATTGTTTTTAACAATCTGGGCAAGATTGCGCGCAGGTCTACCTTTGCGGCCAGGAGCTGAGGCAGTTTGGCTAACTGGGACAGGTTCAGGTACGGGGTCTAATGAGTCTATTACGGGGGATAAAACTGGGGTAATATTTGGGCATTCGCTCGCAGAAGGCGATAATGACAACATTGGAGATAAATCCAAGTTTCTAGGCAGGGACAACAGAGGCATAGGTGTCTGGACAGACGGAGAGGGCAACTGCAAAAATTGAGTCTCCAACCGGCGATTGGTTGGAGACTCGAATTTGTATTTGCTAAGCAACTCACAACTCGAATCAAAACTACTCGAGAGCTGCTTAGCTACGTTATTTAGTTTTATGAATTGATTTCTCACAGAATTATACATTCTGGAGAAATTAATTTGCTTTTCGATGCATTCTGGGCACGACCAACGCAAGCCGCCGCAGCCCTTCTTGGCAATTGCAGCGATCTTGTCGCAATCACGCCCAGTGGGACCTGCACATTTAGTATGCATTATATTCTCAGACAGCCAGCAATTAACAAATTGCGGCAATGCAGAATCAGCAGCCTGCTTAAACGTGCAAGGTTTCTTACAGCACGACATAATAACTACCAGCGTTAAAAGATATGCAGAAGTTGCGAGAGCGCAGAGTATAACGAAACACGGTGGTCAAAAATAGAGCAATTAAACGCTCAAAAAATAACTATTCATACACAAACAAATTGTTTGGAGCGAAAAGCAACAGCAAAAATTTGCGAGAGCGCAATGCACAAGCAGAAATATGCAGCAGCGAACACACGCACAAACAAGTGTATGCACAGGGGAGCACCAAAGCAAAAGAATCAAAACAGGCAATAACAACAATACGGAACTGACGCCGAGTTTAATAAATGCAATAATTTACAGATTTACGCTGCACAACAGATAACACTTTGCACAAGTTATAAAATCTTTTTAACTAAAGCACAAAAAATGCTAAATTTGGAAATAAAAAGCAGGATTTAAGCGCAAATATATATAAAAATCTTGGAGCACAATTAAAACACGTCAATCAGTCTCAACTGAGAACGTCTCTCTGCTGTTCTTGTAACAATATATGAAACTTGGGTGCTTCTGTGTTGTTTTCAGATGTTCCTACGTCTAGCTTGGTGACTTCTGCCGATGTAATCTTATTTTTAACAATCCGAATTTGCGCCAAAAGTCTTTCCCCAAGATAAATATTTTGTTTTAGACCCGGAAAAATAAACAATTCGAGCTCTTCTGTCTGTTGACGATACTTTTTCGGGGTAACCAGCTTGCCTATCACGTCCCTTTGAATTCCGACCGCGGTACTAATTGCACCCGAGTACTTTTTTGCTTTGCTGCTCGCCATAAACTCGGTAGCGGCTGTGCCTCCTACGCAGCTAATTGTTGCTCCTGAATCTGGATTAGAGGACCTCCTCTGTAATGCTAGTACTTCCTCTACGGGCTCTGACATTCCGGTTTGCGATTGTATTTCGCTATCCGCTTTTAACTCAGTTATATACGATCGAAGCGTTCCGGGCTTAAACGGTTTAATTTCTGCGTAAAACTGCTCGTGTTTACGAACGGCTTCACGTAATTGAGACCTTCTCGAAATCTTTAGATGCAGCAACTCATGGTGGAGGCTAGGCTTCGAATTTCTAATAAGTGTGTCTACTAGTTGTTCTTCGGACATATTCCTTTGTAGCCCATCAGCCAGATCTTCCAACTCGTATTCAAAGTCGTCGAATGGCTTGTTTTCTCCTTGCCGCCGCTTCCTTATCTTTTCCCAAATATCTAGATCCGTCTCACCCTCGTCAAATCTTTCACGGAATTCCCAACAGAAGGTTTCCGAAGTAAAATTTGTATGGCTGCGATGGAACTTCCAGTACCAATAACTCGCTTTTCCGCTCAAAAGAAGATAGACATGATCACACAGAAGTTAATAATCCCTGTTCAGGTTTTTTTCGGTCAATGCACGAACGCGATAAATGAATTCATCCGTGCGCATAGTTTGTTTTGATTCGCCAATTTTGAATAAAGCTAAATGCTTTTTCCGGGGCAATTTGCGAACTTGATCCACTTCGGTTATTACTACCCCTAGACTGATTGGGCTCGGCTGCTAAGTCCAATAAATCTTGTCTATTTCTATTTCCTCTTATGTTTTAAAGTTCTGTTGGGTCTAAGCGAAGCCAAACTTACTGTTTCTCAATGCATTCTTCTATGTTTTTGCTCAGGAAAGCGGTCAAGTTGTTAAGCATTTCTGCGTGCTGACTAGATATCGCTGAGTTAACGAAGTTTGCCATATCAACTTGTGAAATCATAGGAAGTTTGTTATGTTGTCTTGGTGCGTCCAGGGCGCGATCTAAATATGTTCTGCTGAATTTAATTCGCCTGCCAAGTTGTTGTTTGAGTACGACAAATTCATTGACGTACAATCGGCTCCGCAAACTGGGCACTTGGGTGTAATTCGTACTACTTCCAAGATACAATTCTTATGGAATTTGTGTTTGCATAGGGCCTTGGCTATTAAGTCCGTGGCCGACAACACTTCACAACACTAAAGCGAACTTAACACGATGGATTTCCTGACTATTTCGACTAATGGAACTATTGAAAAATTGTGTGAAAGCCGTACTGAATTGCTGAACAAGGTCCAAAGTACTCCAGCACCTTGTTAATCCTTAACTATTCGAGAACACCCTCATCAAAGTATTATTATCGTAATAAAATTGACGCTCTTAATTCGCGAGGTCACCCTAGATCTGTTTTAGTCGATCAATCCTTAATTCCGAATTGCAATCGCTAAATCCAAAACAGTTTTAGGGTAGCTCTCATATGTGAATATAAGAATCTATACGATATCTTGAGCTGAAAAATCAAAATATCTAAATGAAAGCTGATCAAGTGCGCCGACACGCAAGTAAAAAGGAAAATGATTACCACGGTTATTACGCTCCATTGAGGGAATTAGGTGTTATGATCCCTCTTCTTTACCCTCCCAACCATGACAATCGCTGAAATATCAATGTTGCCCCAAAACAAAAGGTTCCGTAACCCTTTCAAAGCATGTGTTCACAATCTAGCTAAATTACTTGACAGACCATATTAAATAAACTTTTATCGTTTCAATTCCAATTCAGTATCTTCACTTTAATTGATAGAAGCTTAAAACTAAGATCATGACGACTAAATTATTAATGTAGGTATTATCCAACACAAATCCCACAATTGACGTCCATGAAGCTACCATAAAATTATTTCTTCATGTAAGTCAGTTCGTCTAGCTTAGGTCCTAATCAATTTCAGGTCTTATACTTTACTGAGCCAGAAGGGCCTTATTGTGCTTGGTGCTGAACTTTAAATCGGCAATGACCAAAGTGGTGGCGGCGGAGCTGGATGGCGAATCATTTTTATATGTGAGATACCTTATTGTCTAGTACTTAGTAAGTGTCATCTGACATTACCAGGGTTCTTTAAAGATGTTACCACTACTTATTTACATTACTCACGCAGCTTTTAGTTACTCGTACGTTGATCGTTGGGCCCAAGATGACGTAGACATTGCGTTGTAGCTGTTCAAACAAAATTTATATTACTTAAAGGTATATCCACAAACAAAAATAATATACATCCATGGCTCCTAAGCGTCAGCATAGCTTTCTTTTCATTTTTTTTGTTTTGTTTTAGTTTTAAGCAACGATTTATAAAGACGCCAGCTGATACTTTTTTGCGTCTGGAAATATTAAATAACCTTTCCTATTCCTTATATATTGATACCCGATCTATGGCATCATCTATGGTGGCTGGGAATGTCCTCTGATTTGGGCTGGGGGATGCAGCTAGGTAATCTCGCTCAGTGTGAGTGTGATGATAGGTCCAGCGGTCAGTCCAACAGTCCGCTATACGCGACGGATTGCTCTGGTCCTGCTACCGATCGTAGAGTGGATGGCTGTATGTCTCTTTAATCGCGCAGTGTGCGTAGAGCGACGTTGTTAGCACTATGCGCCGGCGGCCGATTAGTGGTGGCGCGTGCGCTAGAGGATAACTCTGCTAACGTCGATGCAGTCCGGCGTTTGCTGGCTCTGGGTCAAATGGTCAGACAGCCGAGCTTGTGGCCGGGCTGTCGCTTTCCTGTTTAACCGCTGAATTCCACGAATGAGCTGTTGCGGTCGCCCAGAGTTTGATTCTTATGTTATTTTGGCTAGTACCCGCCTGCAATAGGGACCTATATTTTAGACTTAGCAATCCACATTCCGCATTCCACTATCTAACGTACCTTCGATCTAGCCCAATAGCACTAGAACTTTTATTCCGCACTTTATTTTTGATCCATATTGCATTATGTATTAAATATGTGGAACCGTCTGTATTCTTTCGCGCGTGGAGAAGCACGTTTTTTTTTTTACTTCTTTTATTTAGATAAGAAAAGAAACTTAATGTTGAGACGTCTGTTCGGCACTAGTACTCTCGACTCAACGATCGACTGATAAATTCTGCAGTTTGCTGTACACCTGATTTGGCAGGGATAAATACTGGGGCTAACTTAGCTTCTTAACTTCTTAGCTTAACTTCTTAGCTTAACTTCTTTAGCACATTGCTTTGAGTAAAATTCCTAGCGAAAACTTCATCTCCCACATTGAGTTGCACATTGCGACAGCGAAAGTTATACCGCAGCATGTTTTCGTCATGAGATTTTTTTATGTTCTGTTTGGCTTTTTGCCTGGCCAATTGTAATGCATCTGGATTATTAATTCTTGTTTCGTTGCCTAGAAGGTCGAGTTTACGCTAAAGGCTATAATCTTTCCCATAAAAGATCATGTTATGTCCGAAAGCGAGTATCCCGTGCTGCGGTGTAGCTCGTAACGCCCCACTTATGGCACTGAGATTCGCATCCCAATTGTATTGTTATAAGCGGGTATAGCTGCCAACACCGATCGATTTAACTTTTCACTAGCTTTCACGATGCGTTACGTCAAATTTGCCTAAGAAGGCTTCAAAGAAGCTCGACCTAAATTGGGAACCGTTATCTGTCAACAATACTTCTGGGACTCCAAAGGTGTAAAAGAGTGATTTTTCCAGGTACTAGCAAATTTTTGCTGAGAAAGTGGAATTTAGTATTGTGATCTACGATGATGAGTAAACCAATGTTTCCAGCTTTCTCGGGTATGGGCCTAGTAGATCAAAATAAAGTTTTTGAAAAGGCCTATCAGACGTTAATGGTTTGCCCATCCGGGGTTTCTAAACTATGTTCGGGTTCTTCGTGGAACGACAAATATCACAATTGGAAATGTACGCTCGTATTTGGGTAACCATGCGTGGCCAAAATAAATATCTTTTTAGTTTCTCGACTGTTTTCGCCATGCCACAATGAGCTGAGCTGGGTGAACCGTGAGCTTGTTGCAAGATCTCTGAATCTAACGCCGGTGGAACCCATAGTTTCTACGCGTTAATTTCATGTGCGTCCTCGCCGCTTTCTTTTTATGGACGTACCCTTCTCTGACCTTCAAGTTGGGTAGTTTAGCTTGGTTGACCCGAATGCGTTCTATTAAGTCCAAATATTCTAGGGACTTGATGATGACAATGGGGCTAATTGACTCGAGTTCTTCCACTGTAGATTCATTTTGCCGCGATAAGGCGTCAGCAACGACGTTTTCGGAACCGCGTCTATATTTGATGGTTAACGAGAACGCTTGAAGTTTCATGAACCATCTGGCTAATCTGACAGACAAGTCCTTTTGACGCATAAGCCATTGTAAGGATGCATGATCCGTGATAACAACGAAATCCTGACCTTCAATGTAAGCACGAAATTTCTTAATCACTAACAGAATAGTTCCGTTGAGCTTTTGATAACTTCTCCGACATATAGGCTATCGGCAACTCAACCCCATCTCTTTCTTGTGCAAGCACACACCCGAGGCCATAAGTGCTTGCGTCACACAACAAGATAAATTGTTTGGAAAAATCCGGAGTTATTAAAATTGGTGCTGCAGTTAAACTGTTTTTCAGGGATTCATAAGCTTGTGTAGCATTTTCATTCCAGCACAGAGACTTTTTGTTCTGTAACAGTTCTGTGAGAGGAAAGCTAATGGTGGAATTATTCTCGACGAATCGCCTATACCAACCAGCTAAACCTAAGAAACGACGCAATTGTTTCACCGTGGATGGAATTGGAAACTCTCTAATCGCCAAAATCTTATCAGGATCTGCCATTATGCGTCCTTATCCAATTATTAATCCTAGATATCTTATCTCCCGCATACAAAACTTTGATTTGCCGACATTGATAGTCAAATTTGCGTTTCGCAAACACAAAGCTATCTTCTGTAGCAATACAATGGGCGAATTAAAGTCGTCCGACAGTATTAACAAGTCGTCTAAATAAACGAACACCCTAGTACGTAGATGATCAGGTATCACCTGCTCCATTAATCGACAAAGCGTTTGCGCTGCGTTGCATAGTCCGAAGGTCATCATTTTGTACTGGTAAAGAGGTCGATTTGGTATCGTGAAGGCGGTATACTGACGTGACTTTTCATCGAGAGGTATTTGCCTATAGGCGTGTTTCATATCCAAGCCGGTTAAAAAACTGCCTGGTGGCAAACGACTCAAGATGCCGTCGATGTGTGGTAAAGGATAAGCATCCCGTCTCGTTACCCTATTTACTTCGCGTGAATCCAAACATAGCCGACATTTGTCACCCTTCTTCACACAATCGCTGCTCCAGGGGCTCGTAGACTCTTCAATTACGCCTAGCGCTAACATGTTTTCTACTTCGGCGAACATAAGTTTTTCATTAGCTGGCGAAACTGGCCAATGCCGTTGTTTTATATGTGGCGCTGACCCTACGTCAATATAATGTTTGCTCAAACTAGTTTGACCTTGCCCTTCTTTAGCGACGGAAGGAAATATGCCAATTACTGCCTCGAGACTCGTTTATTATTTATTATTTTATTTATTAGTGGTCGACAAAACTAGTGTCTTCCTTATTAGTCAATACATTATAGATACAATTATGAAAATTAAATGCTAAAAGCCTAGTTAGAGAACACAAATTTCTAATAGCATCAGCAACCGATGGAGGTGTTTTATTTGCCAGTCCGGCCAGCTGTGCCCCTTTTCACAGCTAATTTTGTCAGTGACGCTATTAGAGCCTACATCTAAGAAGAAGGGTGTAAGTAGGAAAAAGTGTTCTTAAGTAAAATTTACAAATAATAGTCTGTTGTGCACATCGATAGGAATAAGGGGCGGTAATTTCTGGTTGGTCTATCCGGAACAGAGAATTGAAGACGAAGCAGCCTGCTGGAATAGGATGGCAACCGAAGATTAGGGTCCAACTTTAAACCTCGTAAGGCAAAAAGCAGAAATTGCTTCTGAACAGATTCAACACGATCCTGGCTGTTGTTATACTGCGGAGACCAGATGCAAGAGCAGTATTCAAGGAAAGGACGAACAAGAGAGGATCGTTAAACTCTTTAGACCATCGTTTAATGAATCCAAGTACACCTTTTGCCTCATTATCGATGGTATCTATGTGAAGATTGAACTTTGAACAATTCAGATGCAATTGATTGGCCGAACACCAAAGTTGCATAGCGTTCAAATCGTCTTGAAGTCGAGAATGATATAGAGGATTAGTGTATGATAGAATAAGTTTCACGTCGTCCGCATACATGATTACACGGGCATGGGATATAGCAGAGGGGAGATCATTTATAAAAAGAGTAAAGAGTAAAGGTCCAAGATGACTACCTTGAGGAACACCAGAAGTAACGTGAACCTGTTTAGAGTTAGTCAGCCTCAGCATTACTCTTCGGGTCCTACCTTTTAAATAGGAACTAATCCAAAGCAAAAGAGACGGGGGGAAACCTATTCGGTCAAGTTTAAAAAGTAAAATGTCATGGTGCACAGAGTCAAACGCCTTACTGAAGTCAGTGTAAATGACATCAGTTTGCATTTTCGAAAGGAAAGCATCATTTACCAAGGAAGTAAACTCAAGCAGATAGGTCGTAGTTGACCGTTTCTTAACGAATCCATGTTGAACAGGGGAAGCAACTGATTTGCAGAAATGCTGCAAATTCGAAGTGATTATTTTTTCAAATAATTTAGGAATAGCGGACAGTTTTGCCATGCCCCTGTAATTTTGTATATCAGACTCTCCACCTTTCTTGTGGAGAGGAATGATATAATTCTTTCCAAAGAGATGGAAAGACAGAAGATTCAAGGGATAGATTAAAAAGCGTTAGCAATGGATAAACAAGGGAAGAACTACATTCCTTGAGTAGACAACTAGGAATATTGTCAGGCCCAGGAGAGAAAGAAGATTTTAAAGAATTTAAAGCTAAAAGGAGAGAGGAATGGGAAATAATAGGAGGAGGTATAGAACTAGAGGAAGTAATGGTATAAGGGTAAGGATGATTATTAGGACAGACTGAAGAGAAAGTTGATTGGAAAAAATTAGCAAAGAGGTTAGCAAAATCAAAGTCATTGCTAGCTTTATCCATCCCGAGAGAAAAAGAAGATGGCAAACTTGAAGATTTACGCTTCGAGTTTACAAAATTGGAAAACTGTGTCGGATTTTGGGCAAATTGCCTTTTGCAACGAGTTAGATAATTTTCTAGCATTGAGAATTCAGAAGACAGCAGTTCTACTTGGCTATGGAATATTTAGCCTTGTCAGTACTCCAACCAGACTTATTAAACTTTTTAAAATATTTAGTTTTTATATTTTGTAGGTTTGATGATCTGGGAGTGAAACAGGGTGGCTTTAAAGAAGTATTCGAAGGAATTGACTTGGGAATTCACATATCTAAGAGGGAGTTTAGGGTGTTATAAAAAAAGTTAATAGCAGTATTCAAGTCAACCGAGTCATACGAGAAAGACCAATCGGTTGCATAAATAAGCTGATTAAGCAAGGAATAGTTTCCTTGGCGAAAGCAACGGCGGGCCTCATAGGTAGCTGATGAATGAAAATGAGAGGATTGCCATTGAACATTGCAACCTCTAAAGTAGGATGATATACATCCTCAGGAAGAGATAAGGGAGGGGACCTAGACACATTAGAAATAAGGTAGTCGTTAACAAATACAAGATCAAGTGTTCTATTCAAATGATTGGAAATTGAATTGATTTAAAACAACGAAAGGTCAAGCATGCAATCTATAAAGTCATGCTGTGCTGGGGGCACTAGATAATTTTCGGCAGTGAAAAGTGACCAAGAGATGTTCGGCAAATTAAAATCACCCAACACAATAAATAGGTCATTATCACGCACGTGTGAAGAAACTTCTTTAATACAAGAAATATGTTTCATATAAACTTGAATATCAGAAAAAGGAGGAACATAAGAGCATGTAATATAAATATTTTGTGTAGCAAAAGACACCTTGACTCAGCGTCAGTAGTAAGTCAGTAGTCAGTAAGTACTAAAACAGAAAAGTTCTGACTCGAGAGTGGCTTTAACGGCAATTAATACCCCACCGCCTCGAGTCGGCCGATCATTTCTATGCAAAATAAAATTATTCGAAAAAAACCTCAAAGTCAGATATGGTTGAATTTAACCATGTTTCTGAAAATGCGATTATATCCGAATCGAAGGAAGTGCTGGCCATGAAAAGATTTGTAAGTTTTGAAATGAGACCACTGACATTCTGATAATGAATAGAGACTTGGTCAGAAGAAATAGTTATTTTTTCGGGGCAGAAATGGTACCCTGTATTGAAGGGACTGGAAGGGTGACAGGCTGGTTACGCTTTTTTGGCTTGAACTCGTGAACAATCATTTGTGGAGGCCAAAATTTGGGATCACAAATGCAATATAGGCTGCCAATGACTCAGAGGTGGTGTCAGACGAAAGTCGAGACACAAAAACTTGCGTACGAGGGGCAACAACAGTTAACATAGGAGCTGATGGGGCTGCAGGGCGAACAGGATTTGGTGGGGCCAAAGAGGCACCATGATTGTTTTTAACAATCTGGGCAAGATTGCGCGCAGGTCTACCTTTGCGGCCAGGAGCTGAGGCAGTTTGGCTAACTGGGACAGGTTCAGGTACGGGGTCTAATGAGTCTATTACGGGGGATAAAACTGGGGTAATATTTGGGCAGTCGCTCGCAGAAGGCGATAATGACAACATTGGAGATAAATCCAAGTTTCTAGGCAGGGACAACAGAGGCATAGGTGTCTGGACAGACGGAGAGGGCAACTGCAAAAATTGAGTCTCCAACCGGCGATTGGTTGGAGACTCGAATTTGTATTTGCTAAGCAACTCACAACTCGAATCAAAACTACTCGAGAGCTGCTTAGCTACGTTATTTAGTTTTATGAATTGATTTCTCACAGAATTATACATTCTGGAGAAATTAATTTGCTTGTCGATGCATTCTGGGCACGACCAACGCAAGCCGCCGCAGCCCTTCTTGGCAATTGCAGCGATCTTGTCGCAATCACGCCCAGTGGGACCTGCACATTTAGTATGCATTATATTCTCACACAGCCAGCAATTAACAAATTGCGGCAATGCAGAATCAGCAGCCTGCTTAAACGTGCAAGGTTTCTTACAGCACGACATAATAACTACCAGCGTTAAAAGATATGCAGAAGTTGCGAGAGCGCAGAGTATAACGAAACACGGTGGTCAAAAATAGAGCAATTAAACGCTCAAAAAATAACTATTCATACACAAACAAATTGTTTGGAGCGAAAAGCAACAGCAAAAATTTGCGAGAGCGCAATGCACAAGCAGAAATATGCAGCAGCGAACACACGCACAAACAAGTGTATGCACAGGGGAGCACCAAAGCAAAAGAATCAAAACAGGCAATAACAACAATACGGAACTGACGCCGAGTTTAATAAATGCAATAATTTACAGATTTACGCTGCACAACAGATAAGACTTTGCACAAGTTATAAAATCTTTTTAACTAAAGCACAAAAAATGCTAAATTTGGAAATAAAAAGCAGGATTTAAGCGCAAATATATATAAAAATCTTGGAGCACAATTAAAACACGTCAATCAGTCTCAACTGAGAACGTCTCTCTGCTGTTCTTGTAACAATATATGAAGCTTGGGTGCTTCTGTGTTGTTTTCAGATGTTCCTACGTCTAGCTTGGTGACTTCTGCCGATGTAATCTTATTTTTAACAATCCGAATTTGCGCCAAAAGTCTTTCCCCAAGATAAATATTTTGTTTTAGACCCGGAAAAATAAACAATTCGAGCTCTTCTGTCTGTTGACGATACTTTTTCGGGGTAACCAGCTTGCCTATCACGTCCCTTTGAATTCCGACCGCGGTACTAATTGCACCCGAGTACTTTTTTGCTTTGCTGCTCGCCATAAACTCGGTAGCGGCTGTGCCTCCTACGCAGCTAATTGTTGCTCCTGAATCTGGATTAGAGGACCTCCTCTGTAATGCTAGTACTTCCTCTACGGGCTCTGACATTCCGGTTTGCGATTGTATTTCGCTATCCGCTTTTAACTCAGTTATATACGATCGAAGCGTTCCGGGCTTAAACGGTTTAATTTCTGCGTAAAACTGCTCGTGTTTACGAACGGCTTCACGTAATTGAGGCCTTCTCGAAATCTTTAGATGCAGCAACTCATGGTGGAGGCTAGGCTTCGAATTTCTAATAAGTGTGTCTACTAGTTGTTCTTCGGACATATTCCTTTGTAGCCCATCAGTCAGATCTTCCAACTCGTATTCAAAGTCGTCGAATGGCTTGTTTTCTCCTTGCCGCCGCTTCCTTATCTTTTCCCAAATATCTAGATCCGTCTCACCCTCGTCAAATCTTTCACGGAATTCCCAACAGAAGGTTTCCGAAGTAAAATTTGTATGGCTGCGATGGAACTTCCAGTACCAATAACTCGCTTTTCCGCTCAAAAGAAGATAGACATGATCACACAGAAGTTAATAATCCCTGTTCAGGTTTTTTTCGGTCAATGCACGAACGCGATAAATGAATTCATCCGTGCGCATACTTTGTTTTGATTCGCCAATTTTGAATAAAGCTAAATGTTTTTTCCGGGGCAATTTGCGAACTTGATCCACTTCGGTTATTACTACCCCTAGACTGATTGGGCTCGGCTGCTAAGTCCAATAAATCTTGTCTATTTCTATTTCCTCTTATGGTTTAAAGTTCTGTTGGGTCTAAGCGAAGCCAAACTTACTGTTTCTCAATGCATTCTTCTATGTTTTTGCTCAGGAAAGCGGTCAAGTTGTTAAGCATTTCTGCGTGCTGACTAGATATCGCTGAGTTAACGAAGTTTGCCATATCAACTTGTGAAATCATAGGAAGTTTGTTATGTTGTCTTGGTGCGTCCAGGGCGCGATCTAAATATGTTCTGGTGAATTTAATTCGCCTGCCAAGTTGTTGTTTGAGTACGACAAATTCATTGACGTACAATCGGCTCCGCAAACTGGGCACTTGGGTGTAATTCGTACTACTTCCAAGATACAATTCTTATGGAATTTGTGTTTGCATGGGGCCTTGGCTATTAAGTCCGTGGCCGACAACACTTCACAACACTAAAGCGAACTTAACACGATGGATTTCCTGACTATTTCGACTAATGGAACTATTGAAAAATTGTGTGAAAGCCGTACTGAATTGCTGAACAAGGTCCAAAGTACTCCAGCACCTTGTTAATCCTTAACTATTCGAGAACACCCTCATCAAAGTATTATTATCGTAATAAAATTGACGCTCTTAATTCGCGAGGTCACCCTAGATCTGTTTTAGTCGATCAATCCTTAATTCCGAATTGCAATCGCTAAATCCAAAACAGTTTTAGGGTAGCTCTCATATGTGAATATAAGAATCTATACGATATCTTGAGCTGAAAAATCAAAATATCTAAATGAAAGCTGATCAAGTGCGCCGACACGCAAGTAAAAAGGAAAATGATTACCACGGTTATTACGCTCCATTGAGGGAATTAGGTGTTATGATCCCTCTTCTTTACCCTCCCAACCATGACAATCGCTGAAATATCAATGTTGCCCCAAAACAAAAGGTTCCGTAACCCTTTCAAAGCATGTGTTCACAATCTAGCTAAATTACTTGACAGACCATATTAAATAAACTTTTATCGTTTCAATTCCAATTCAGTATCTTCACTTTAATTGATAGAAGCTTAAAACTAAGATCATGACGACTAAATTATTAATGTAGGTATTATCCAACACAAATCCCACAATTGACGTCCATGAAGCTACCATAAAATTATTTCTTCATGTAAGTCAGTTCGTCTAGCTTAGGTCCTAATCAATTTCAGGTCTTATACTTTACTGAGCCAGAAGGGCCTTATTGTGCTTGGTGCTGAACTTTAAATCGGCAATGACCAAAGTGGTGGCGGCGGAGCCGGATGGGCGAATCATTTTTATATGTGAGATACCTTATTGTCTAGTACTTAGTAAGTGTCATCTGACATTACCAGGGTTCTTTAAAGATGTTACCACTACTTATTTACATTACTCACGCAGCTTTTAGTTACTCGTACGTTGATCGTTGGGCCCAAGATGACGTAGACATTGCGTTGTAGCTGTTCAAACAAAATTTATATTACTTAAAGGTATATCCACAAACAAAAATAATATACATCCATGGCTCCTAAGCGTCAGCATAGCTTTCTTTTCATTTTTTTTGTTTTGTTTTAGTTTTAAGCAACGATTTATAAAGACGCCAGCTGATACTTTTTTGCGTCTGGAAATATTAAATAACCTTTCCTATTCCTTATATATTGATACCCGATCTATGGCATCATCTATGGTGGCTGGGAATGTCCTCTGATTTGGGCTGGGGGATGCAGCTAGGTAATCTCGCTCAGTGTGAGTGTGATGATAGGTCCAGCGGTCAGTCCAACAGTCCGCTATACACGACGGATTGCTCTGGTCCTGCTACCTATCGTAGAGTGGATGGCTGTATGTCTCTTTAATCGCGCAGTGTGCGTAGAGCGACGTTGTTAGCACTATGCGCCGGCGGCCGATTAGTGGTGGCGCGTGTGCTAGAGGATAACTCTGCTAACGTCGATGCAGTCCGGCGTTTGCTGGCTCCGGGTCAAATGGCCAGACAGCCGAGCTTGTGGCCGGGCTGTCGCTTTCCTGCTTAACCGCTGAATTCCACGAATGAGCTGTTGCGGTCGCCCAGAGTTTGATTCTTATGTTATTTTGGCTAGTACCCGCCTGCAATAGGGACCTATATTTTAGACTTAGCAATCCACATTCCGCATTCCACTATCTAACGTACCTTCGATCTAGCCCAATAGCACTAGAACTTTTATTCCGCACTTTATTTTTGGTCCATATTGCATTATGTATTATATATGTGGAACCGTCTGTATTCTTTCGCGCGTGGAGAAGCACGTTTTTTTTTTACTTCTTTTATTTAGATAAGAAAAGAAACTTAATGTTGAGACGTCTGTTCGGCACTAGTACTCTCGACTCAACGATCGACTGATAAATTCTGCAGCTTGCTGTACACCTGCTAAGCAGAGCTTTTACGGTGCAATCGTACGCTTGTGCTCTCCACTTTGTTCTATTCTTTGCTAGTGAATACGTGTGCTACCAAAAAAAAAATAGAGCAGGGTGTCTCAGTACATAGGCTTAAAATTCCTTTTAATAAGCTTTCCCCTATTTTGAATTTATATTACGGCCACTACACCGTCAAGTCATGAGAAGACTCATGCTGTCCATCTGAGTTGCCAAGAAGAGTATTATACCTCGATAGACAAAACATTGCAGAAATTTTGGTCATTGGAAGAGTTGCCTGCAGCCAAAAAGGTCCGAACAGTTGAACAGCAGCTATGTGGGAGTCCTTTTCTAAAACGGCCATTTAAATCAGAATCCAATCAGCTTGGTAACTACTTTGAGGTTGCTAAGCGTCGTTTTTTGTCGCTTGAAAGACGCTTGTCTCAAGTCCCGATCTTAAGCGTATGTACTTGCAATTCATGGAGGAATATTTAACTTTAGGTCACATGTCTGAAATAGATGATCAGATTCCAAGTACTCCACTCTACTTCATTCCGCATCAGTGTGCCTTAAGACCACAAAGCACATCGACGAAGTTACGCGTAGTTTTCGACGCGTCCTTTCGGACATCGTCTCAAATTGCGTTTAATGACCTTCTAATGGTTGGACCGACCATTCAAGAGGAGCTATATTAGACTCTACTGCGATTTAGACTCCACAACTATGCATTGACATCTGATATCAAAAAACTGTTTAGGCAGGTCATGGTGCATGAAGCAGATCGAGATTTCTAGCTCGTAGTGTGGAGAAAGAACCCATCTGACTCTTTGAGGTCCTTCAGGTTAAACACTGTAATTTACGGCACTGCGCCTGCCACGCTCTTGGCAATATGGTGTTTAACAAAGCTAAGCGAGATGAGCGAGTCATCACACCCTAAAGCTGCTGACGTTATCAGGCACGACTTTTATGTCGATGATTTACTGACAGGTGCTGCATGTGTAGAACTTTCAGACAATTAAGTCTGCAGTGTCGCCATTACTTTAAATCGCACCAACGAACTAACCAAATGCTTTTCGAACTGTCCTGAGTTCTCCTCAAAAAACGCAGCCAAGCCGATAACGATCTCACAGTCTGACACAACCAAAACACTTGGCGTGTTGTGGTTGCCGAATTAAGATGCCTTTTAATTCAACTAGACGATTCATTCGTAGGTCTTAGAGCGACAAAACGGAACATTCTCTCGGTGACATCGCGGCTATTCGACCCGCTAGGCCTGTTAAGCCTTCTGATAAACAAAGCAAATATCCTACTCCAAGAGTTCTGGCTTCAGAAGTTAGACTGGGATGAATCTATCCTTCAGAGTTTAGATAATTCGGGGCAGCAACTAAAATCTACTTTAATTCAGCTGCAACGAATGAAGATACCACAAGATATGTGTTTACAGAGCCAACTTCACCGATCGAGATACACGGTTTCGCCGACGCCTCAATTAAAGCTTTTGCCGCATGCGTATATATACCCAGCCATACTGCAGAAGGTTGTCGTATTTCGAAGAGGCCAAGACTCTTCTCCGACTTGATTTGTGCGCGAAAAAAGAGAAATCTCATAAGATTAACGATTGAACGGACGGTTCTTTCGTCTGGTTCTGAAGTCACGCTTCATTGGATTCGGGCATATCCGTCGTCCTTGCCAACATTTGTGTAGAATGTGAGTTTCTGAAATTCAAGAATGGACAGAGAACGTTGAATGGCGCCATGTACCTACAAAGCAAAACCCAGCAGATATCGTTTTAAGAGACTGCGATGTTGATGAGCTACTTCATTTTTAGCCGGTTAACCAGCATTTGATGACAGATGAGATGCGTACCCTAGAAATATGCAAAACAGCTGTTGGACTAGCAGCTATGGTAGACAAACCAGATATATTGGAAACAACCGATAGTTTCTCATCGCATGCCAGGCTGCTGAGAGAATTTGCTTATGTGTTCCGCTTTATTCAAAAATGTAAAATATGAGAAGTAAAATTTGAGAGAATCCCTACGTCGCTCGAAAGGAAAGATGCTTTCGAGAAAATAGTTGAAGTCATCCAACTAGTTTAATTTAAAGATGACATATACAGAGTTCGAAAAGGCACGCGCGTGGGTCATTGAGATCATGCATTCGTAACTTTAAATGCAAATCTCGTCTGCTAACTTAAATTATGCGAAATTTACCAGCAGACCGACTTCGAGCGCTCCGCCCATTGTCCGTGGCGTTAGTTTTTATGACCCAATTAGCACGATTTTGCGAAAGCGTATAAGTCGTTCATAGCATTATTTGTTTGCTTTTCCTCCAGAGCAGTTCAATTAGAACTAGTATCTGAATTATCCTCTTATACATTTTTAATGGCATTTCAAAGGTTCGTCGGCCGTCGAGGGGTCCAACGCGACGAACTTCGTCTGAGCAAGTCGCCAGTTTCGGGAGTTGGGAGCTTAAATCGAGGAAGAGGCGGATGCATCAAAAAGCAGATGCGAATTTGCGTTCATACCGCACTTCGCACTTCGGGGGTCTGTGGGAGGCAAGTGTGAAGTCTGCAAAGCCCCCACTCTTACGGAAGGTAGGCAGCCTGTTGCTAACGGCCGAAGAGCTGCAGTCGACTCTAGTCGCAGTGGAAGCCGTACTTAATTCCAGGCCCTTGGGAGCAATAAGCGTGGACCCAAGCGACGGCGAGGCTCTAAGCCAGGCCACCTACTGTTGGGAGGCCCATCGAGGGCTCTGTCGGCAGAGGGGACCCCGGACCAGCAGGGTCTCACCTGCTTGAATCGATGGCGAGCTGTTTCGTTGCTCAAACAACAACTCAACAACTCCAAGCGCGGACCAAGTGGCACTATCGCCTGCCAATCGCCGTCGTGGGAGAGCTGGTAGTCGTCCCCGAGGACAATCTATAACCCCAGGAGTGGTTGATCCGCAGGGGGACGGGGGTTCCCGATATTGATAAGCTTTATGATATATATAATCTACGACAGCTATATGGTCCGATTTAGCTGGTTCCGCCATATGTACTGTAACGAACACAAGGAAGTCGTACGGAGCACACTCTGTCTACAAAGGGGTCCGGCCTTGCTCAGGGCAAGTGGGGTGGGTCTTTGTGCTCTTTCGGACTTAGTCGTCACTTAATAAAGTGTAGACAGAGAAAGGGACAGGAAGATACAAACCATAGTATTAATTAAATGTGATGCAGTAATTGAAGAAGAGCTAAGATGTTAAAATCCTTCTTTCTGTACCCGCCCTGCCATGTAGAATTCTAATTCTACCCTATACATGCATTTGGTGTTGGCTGCTAAAAGGAGACCCAAAAATAACTCTAGTACTGATTCATTTTAGATATCTATAATTTAATTCAAAAAGGTATCGCGTTCGGTTATCATTTGCTTAGATTAATATGCTCAAGAAAAGAATATCATATAAAAGGAGAATCCACGTTAGACTTCAGGTGATTACAAAGATTACTTAAGTCTAGCAATTGTTTACAAATAGGATGAGCAAAACAAGGCAAAAGAAAAAAATATGTTGAACTGATAAATTCTTTGTGTTCGCTAATGATCATTATAAAGCAGAAGGCTCTCATATCATAAAGAAAGAAAAACCAAATAATCTGTATGTTGGATGATCGTTAAGCTTATTATCTATGTAGATTATATTGAAAGCTCAACGCAACATAATAGCTGAGTAAAAGCTTGCGCAAAAAGGTTGTATGTATGCTTATCAGCTGAGTGTGCAGAGTGCAGAATGTGGGTGCGCTAACACATTTAACCTAACATATGCATTTATGCATGCATGCTTACGCCGGCTGTGCCGTACTTACAAGTCGTCGAGTCCATCGATGTCAGCAGGCCCGTTGACGTTGATGATGATTTGCTAAATGTGCATTAAGTTATCTGGTTAAATGTTGTTAACGGCGTATAAACTAAAGTAGATCGAAATTAAGAATAAGTATAAACTAGTATATAACAATTATAATTTTAATCATTTCATTTACGTGGCGATACTTAAAATCATTCCGCATCGTGTTCGGTAGAAAGACATGGAGTGACCGTGCCATTAGATTGACCAAGTTGTTATGCCTCGCAACTGAATTTGCCCTTACGAAACCTGGAGGGGGCTTCCTGACTTAGGCACTGCCAAATTGCATGGGGACGACTTTTTGTTTTCGTTATTATCTTTTCTCTAGGTTTTGTCGAGGCCTAGTCCTCTTTGAGGATGTTATGAAACTTAGTGTCTCATAACTGGCCTTGGGCCAGATAGGGTTGGCCACGTGCTATACTCCGACCGGCAGCAATCACCACTTTTACACCGAAAATATGACAAGGAAAGTAGTGATGCCAAAATTGCAACGGTTTTAAGGGTACACGTCGAGAGAACACTGCAAAAAAAATACACCTTAAGACAGAGTTTGGACGCTATACTCTACATACCTTATATTAAGGTTATGTCCGTTAAAAGTATATTTTTCCACTGTGGGGACGAAAATATATATTAAAGCGCCCTTCTGCGCGGCAGACGAATTTTTCCCAAATATATTTTGGAGAGGATGCGTTTATTTCGCATCAATAAACTCGGATTAGTTTATGTATCACCGAGACTTAGTAAAACTTAACTGGGCACTTCTGCACTTGATCACAGTAGATGTAGAAAAGACTCGGCAGCCCACAAATGCAGTGCGTGAGAGTGGCTTAATGACACATGCTTAAAAGCTTTTCAATGCACACCTGCATATAAGCTTCCCAAAGCACAGCCTCATCATATCATATGTTCTTGATCGCACAGCATGAAAGCTTATGTGGATTCTAATTATAGTCATGCCGGAAATAATGCGTATAGCGAGCATTCATAATTTTCAAATTTCTATTTAAACAACAGGCACCCTCACAAACACAGGTTTGATTTTTTGGCGACGAGACGAAAATAAAAGCTGGAAAAAGGGTGCAAAATATTTTATGCTTCCCAAATGTCTTTTGCGTGGATTTTTCCTAACTCTTTTCCATGCATATCTTCGACTAGATATACAGACTGACCCAATTTTTGTTTTACGCGGGCCTTAATTCCAGTCGGTGCTAATTTTGCATTAAAATTGGCCGCTAAATTACTTAAGGTAAAATTTCTTTTGATAACGATTTGCCCTATTTCAAATGAACGAGGTCTGGTTCTTTGTAATGATACGGCACCCTTACTAAGTAAATGTAAATTTTCCAGCAGTTTATAGTCATGGCCGTGGAGTAAGGAGGCAATCCAATCGATTGGTGAATCGAATTTCTTAAAGCACAATTTATGCTACTGAGAAAAGTTTCCCAATCTCGTTGGTCTGATCGCAAATATGCTCATAATGCAGCATTAATAGAACGGTTTACTCATTATGCAGCGTTTGATTGCGGAGCGTACGCACCAGTAATCCTATGGTCCACGCCATATTTAGAAATAAAGTTTAGCGAATTCATGGCTTTTAAACTGAGTTCCATTGTCGCTCACAATTATTTCAGGAACACCGAAGCATGCAAATATTTCTCCCAAGTATTCAATCGCTACACACGAATTAAATTTTTTTACTGCCTTGAGAAAGGTAAATTTAGAGAAGTGATCTAGAACGATAAATATACCAATATTTCCTTTCTTCGTGCGCAGGAAGGGTCCAATAAAATCAATAAATAATCTTTGGAATGGCCTTTCACTTATAACTTGACTGCCCATAGGAGGTTTAAGAATTCACGTAGGATATTTGGAGGTTTGACATAATTCGCATTTCGCTATATAATTTCGCACATCAGTGGCCATTTTTGGCCAGTAAAAACTACGTCGAATGCGCTCCAAACATTTAGCTATGCCGCATTGTGCCGATGATGGTTGATCGTGACACGTGCTGATCACGCCTTTGCGGAACTCTTCGGGAACAAACAACTTCCAGCAGTCATCAGCATTTTCTGAACTGCTCGGAAAACAAGTTCTGTGATAGATGTAGTCATCGACTACCTGAAAATCTGGTAATTTAGATAACTTAAAATTTTCTCTTAAGCTCGAGTAATCTGCAGATCGAAAGGCCTCGGATTGTATATCAATTTCAGGCAAAGTTTCGATAGTAACAGCAGCGATATCAGCTGTGTCTTCAAAACAGCGTGAGAGAGCATCGGGTACTACATTTTCTTTCCCTTTTCGATGCTCAATTTCAAAACGAAATCCTTGCAATTTAATCGCCCAGCGCGCCAGCCTACCACTGAGGTCTGACTAACTCATCAACCAACGAAGACTTGCATGGTCAGTTACTACTTTCAATGAATGACCCTCAATAAACATACGAAACTTTTTGATGACCAAGACCACTGCTAGACATTCCAACTCCGTTACTGTATAGTTAAGCTGGGCTTTTTTTAGCTTTTTGGACATGTATGCCATTGGTCGTTCACATCCAGATTCATCGCATTGTGCTAATACCGCACCTACGCCAAATAGGGATGAGTCGCATTGTACGATAAAGGGTTTTTTGAAATTGGGATATATTAAAAATGGTGCTGAGCAGAGGTTAGATTTTATTTCCTCAAATGCAATTTGGGCATTCTCATTCCACTCATATGGTTTACTGCCTAGCAGTTCTGTGAGATGAAAGATGGTAGTTGAATATTGAGAAATAAATCTCTCCCAGTCATCCCCAAAAATCTTCTTAGCTGCTTCTGAGTTTTAGGAACCGGAAATTCCGCAACTGCTCAAATTTTGTCGGGATTAATTCGCAAAGTACCTTCGCCTACTACGTAACCAAGGTAGTCTACCTTTTTGAGGCAGAATTTACTTTTCTTAATGTTAATAGTCAGTCCTGCTTTACGCAGTTGAGTGGCAACCTCAGCCAGGTGCAACAAATGTTCCTCAAAACTATTTGATAATACCAACAGATCATCTAGATATACTAAGACATGTCACTTTAGCTGATATGGATTGACCTAGTCCATAAGTCGACACAGTGTTTGGGGGGCATTTCTTAATCCAAATGGCATTCTTTTGAATTGATATAGTGGACGATTTGGAACTGTAAATGCTGTTTTTGGTCGTGACGAAGGTGGTAGTCGACTAAGCGATCCATCTAAAATTGGCATTGGATATGCATCTTTTATGGTGACGGCATTCAATTTACGCGCATCTAAACAAAATCTAACCTTGCCAGGTTTTATTATCAATGTAACCGAAGATGACCAAGGCGACGATGGGGCTTCTTTCGATGGAGACAGAGGATAAAATCTCTGCTTAATGGGTCTGGAGTTGGATGTGAAAGAAATCAATTATGGACTGCAACTTAGATTGTTGACTAGAAGTTAGCTTTAACGTATCAGCTTCCTCTTCCAAATCTGTTCGAACTTCATTAATGTGACAAAATGGGAAATAGAAATGCCGAATTTTTTCCAAAAGTCCATTCCACATATAACATCTTGTTTAATTGAAGGTACTATTAGAATGTTCATTTCTTCTTTGGTTGAATTATAGGTTGACGGTATTGTAATAATAGTTTATAATAGTTTGTGTTTGCCCATCTGCAGTTCGAACCACACCTTTCCTTCTGTTGAACTTTAATTCTTTAGTTATCATTAGTTCCGCTAGGGCTCCACCGATTACGCTCTAATTGGCTCCACTATCTAATAGTGCCAGGAATGGTTGGCCAAAAATTTCTACTTTCATGAAAGGTCTTATATCGCTACTCTTATACACAATAGAAGACATGGTGAAACTATTCAACCTACGTATATTGCTCCAAAACTTTCGCATACGTTCTGCGGATCTTTTCCTAGGATATTCACATTTCTTAGAGCGATCTATTTTTGAATCGTGCAAATAATATTCTTCTAGACGTATGTGCAGTGGTCTAAAGGGAGTACACTTTGTGGTGCGTTGTAAGTCCGGTGATAATTCAGGACTAGCCGGGTTCTTTATTTTTAATTCCGAGATTAATGATGGACATCCGCTCTCGGAGGCTGACGAACATCCGAAGCCGAGTTTTTCGAAGCTGGTTTGCATTTTACACAGTTGGTTTTGTATGTGTTTGGTGCACCGCACCCATAACAAAACACTCGACGCGCCTTTAGGCAATCGTGATATCGATGACCTAGCTCGTCGCAATTCCAGCATTTTGGTTTATCTGTAGAGCGTATTGCACAAATCTCTTCGACATTCTGAGGTTCTAAGTCGCAAGACTTTTCATCTTCTTCATCAACGAAAATTTTATTGACGGCACGCCTTACGGTATTTGAACGAGAAAACTGTTTCGATCGGAGACCATTAATAAATTCTTCATGCTTGTGACATTCTCTTCGGAGAATTGCCAGGTTTGGAGTATCTACATGTAATAGCTCATGGTGTAATTCTGACCTTAAGTTGTGTCTAACTTCTATCGCCATATCACTCTCAGACATACGCTCTTTTAAAGCATCAGCTATGACTAGCATTGCGTCTAGAAAATCGTCAAAGGATTCATTGCCACCCTGCTTACGACGCCGCATAGCATTCTTGATATCTCGATAAGTACGTCGGTCTTGATATCTTTCCCTAAAACGATTACATAGGCTAAACCAACCCATATTCTCTGAGGCCCGATGGACTCGCCAGTAGAAGGTTAAAGCAGAACCCGTAAAGAGTAGATTTGCGAATTGATACAACAACTCAAAGTTTCCATTAAGACACTGTGAAGTTAGACAATTAGCCCTATAAATAAAATCTTCAATATTAATATCCTTTGCCGAGCCGCTAAATTTTAAATGCCAGTTCGAAATCACACTTGAGATTCTATTGGGTCGATCGACTGTGAAGTCGCTTCCATTGGCTTGATCAACAGAGTGTCTAATTCTCGGAAAGCTATCGCGAACATTGTTTGAGCGTGGACGCACATTGGGAATCTCATTGTCCCATCCCAGTTGAGGATCTTCCCGAACATCTCGAGAGGATACATTTAAGTTTCGTAGAGTCGCACTTATTTGCTCTGTCACGGCTGCAATCATACTAGCCTTATAACTTTCTAGGGATTTCAAAATAATCTGCTGAATTTTCTCTTCTGACAAACCATTTGAATCGGAGGCGGCTCTCTGACGGATACTTTCACGCCAAAGTTGAGTAGATACCTGTGGTGTGTTTCGAGTATTTGCTCTCGTATTTGGACGAGATTTAGGAACAGTACCTATGTTAGGTGGACCTATGAGTGGTTTAGTAGTCAAAGTTCTTGGCTCCATAACCGAAGATTCACTTGAGAACGAGTACAAACTTGCTTACAGATTGGACAGGCTTCATTATTATCAATCCACGTTAAAAGACACGACCTATGAAATTTGTGCTTGCACGTAGTTTCCGCGAACTCCGTTTCAGTACTCGCGTCATTGCATATAGAGCACTGCACTGTATCTTTGGTCGCTATGGCGGCTAAGTCTTCAACGCTACGCCTAACAGACATTTTGCGCCAATTTTCGGTATTTGAAAGATGTTATTATTATAATATATGAACTAGCTAACGGAATTTATCCGGTAATTAATAAGGGAGTTAGCATGTTTTAAAGATACTGCAAATCACATATTATTAAACTGAAACAACAATTAGTAATCGATATGTTATTCGGGTCTTAATAAAAGAGTTGCCTGTCGAAATAATCCAACATACACAGTCTCGATTTTATTTAGCCGATGTAGTAAGATTATAAAGTCATTACCTGGTATAGCACCGATGTCCAATCAGAACTATATTCCAAAGCAGACAAATTCAAAATCATTGGGTTGATTCCTTCAACGAGAGTATTCACAATCAATTTTTGGCATACAATCCATATACTGGTCTGGTTCCGACGAACATAAAAAAAACCAGCAGTTCCTAGGGCCATAGATTATATGATCTGAGACTAATCAAAATTGTAATGGATAGAGGATGGTTTGAAGGAATTTGAAAGGGAACGTTAAGAGCATTTTTCCACAGCATATTTGCCTGCATAAGTCCGCGAAATTAGCTTTTATCCAACTTTTCGGTTTTACCCAGTTCTATCAGCATTCTTCGTGCTATGTATGATATTTCTGGTCAAATACTGTTCGGGCCTCACGTTGGGCGCCATTTATTATGTAACGAACACAAGGAAGTCGTACAGAGCACACTCTGTCTACAAAGGGGTCCGGCCTTGCTCAGGGCAAGTGGTGTGGGTCTTTGTGCTCTTTCGGACTTAGTCGTCACTTAATAAAGTGTAGACAGAGAAAAGGACAGGAAGATACAAACCATAGTATTAATTAAATGTGATGCAGTAATTGAAGAAGAGCTAAGATATTAAAGTCCTTCTTTCTGTACCCGCCCTGCCATGTAGAATTCTAATTCTACCCTATACATGCATGTGGTGTTGGCTGCTAAAAGGAGACCCAAAAATAACTCTAGTACTGATTCATTTTAGATATCTATAATTTAATTCAAAAAGGCATCGCGTTCGTATATCATTTGCTTAGATTAATATGCTCAAGAAAAGAATATCATATAAAAGGAGAATCCACGTTAGACTTCAGGTGATTACAAAGATTACTTAAGTCTAGCAATTGTTTACAAATAGGATGAGCAAAACAAGGCAAAAGAAAAAAATATGTTGAACTGATAAATTCTTTGTGTTCGCTAATGATCATTATAAAGCAGAAGGCTCTCATATCATAAAGAAAAGAAAAACCAAATAATCTGTATGTTGGATGATCGTTAAGCTTATTATCTATGTAGATTATATTGAAAGCTCAACGCAACATAATAGCTGAGTAAAAGCTTGCGCAAAAAGGTTGTATGTATGCTTATCAGCTGAGCTTACAATATGGGTTCGCTAACACATTTAACCTAACATATGCATTTATGCATGCATGCTTACGCCGGCTGTGCCGTACTTACAAGTCGTCGAGTCCATCGATGTCAGCAGGCCTGTTGACGTTGATGATGATTTGCTAAATTAGCATTAAGTTATCTGGTTAAATGTTGTTAGCGGCGTATAAACTAAAGTAGATCGAAATTAAGAATAAGTATAAACTAGTATATAACAATTATAATTTTAATCATTTCATTTACGTGGCGATACTAAAAATCATTCCGCATCGTGTTCGGTAGAAAGACATGGAGTGACCGTGCCATTAGATTGACCAAGTTGTTATGCCTCGCAACTGAATTTGCCCTTACGAAACCTGGAGGGGGCTTCCTGACTTAGGCACTGCCAAATTGCATGGGGACGATTTTTTGTTTTCCTTATTATTTTTTCTCTAGGTTTTGTCGAGGCCTAGTCCTCTTTGAGGATGTTATGAAACTTAGTGTCTCATAACTGGCCTTAGGCCAGATAGGGTTGGCCACGTGCTATACTCCGACCGGCAGCAATCACCACTTTTACACCGAAAATATGACAAGGAAAGTAGTGATGCCAAAATTGCAATGGTTTTAAGGGTACACGTCAAGAGAACACTGCAAAAAAATACACCTTAAGACAGAGTTTGGACGCTATACTCTACATACCTTATATTGAGGTTATATCCGTTAAAAGTATATTTTTCCACTGTGGGGACGAAAATATATATTAAAGAGCCCTTCTGCGCGGCAGACGAATTTTTCCCAAATATATTTTGGAGAGGATGCGTTTATTTCGCATCAATAAACTCGGATTAGTTTATGTTTCACCGAGACTTAGAAAAACTTAACCTGGCACTTCTGCACTTGATCACAGTAGATGTAGAAAAGACTCGGCAGCCCACAAATGCAGTGCGTGAGATTGGCTTAATGACACATGCTTAAAAGCTTTTCAATGCACACCTGCATATAAACTTCCCAAAGCACAGCCTAATCATATCATATGTTCTTGATCGCACAGCATTAGAGCTTATGTAGATTCTAATTATAGTCATGGCGGAAATAATGCGTGTAGCGAGCATTCATAATTTTCAAATTTCAATTTAAACAACAGGCACCCTCACAATACTGCGTGTAAAAGAAAGAGGGACTTCAGAGTTTTATGAGGATAGCTTTCAAACTGAGAGACTAGTTCGCATAGAAACAGACAGACAGACAGACGGACAGACGGACATGGCTATCTCTGCTGTTGATACTGACCAAGAAAAGGTGAGAGCACGCCCCAAGAGCTTTACCACTGCCACTTTTCTTCAAATTTTAAAAATTATATACATACACGAACGAGAGTTTTCGCATTTGAGGCTGTGGAAACAAGTCTTGCATTCTTATTACTACTTAGGAAATCCGAAATATTAGGTGAGCGCCGCACGAAATCATGTTGGCTTTAAGCTAATACGTCGCCGTATACTACTATGTAGTCGAAGTGTGAAGAGTGGGTAATCCGAGCAGTATTCCCTGCGAGAATTAGTCACGGGTATAGGCCTGAAAGGAAAGAAAAACATAACATAACATTATAATGGTATTGTGTATATATATTGTTCATATATTCCATCCGTCAATTCCATATTTTTATATATATATCAATATTGCCGTAAGTATTGTATATAAATATATTGTTCATTGTTCAATGTTTTCCTCAATAATAATTGAAGGTTTAATTTTGGTATTGTGTGTATATATTTATCATATATTCCATCCGTCAATTCCATGTTTTCATATATATATATCAATATTGCCTTAAGTATTGTATACATATATATATATATTGTTCAATGTTCAAATGCTTTCCTCAATAATAGTTGAAGGTTTAATTTTTGTATTGTGTATATATATTTTTCATATATTCCATCCGTCAATTCCATATTTTCATATATATATAAATATTGCCGTAAGTATTGTATATATATATATTGTTCAATGCTTTCCTCAATAATAATTGAAGGTTTAATTCATAAATTATTATAAGAACTAAACTAAGGCCACGTCCGATATTCCATATAAAATGGTCCTTGTGGACCACCCTACCCTTAATTAAGACTGTAGACTCCAAGTCTGCCTTGACTTTTTGTTCCACGCACAAGGGGGCTAGTTTATTGCCGAGTCTTTTGTTTGCGTTTTCTAAGACCTTGTTTCCTACTTTGAATACTCTGTTCTGTCTTGTCCGCTTTTCTCTAGACCGCTAATTGTTTTGTGCCTTTCGAATCCTGGGTCTAATCTGTTCTTTCCAACCTGGTTCGGGATTGAACAGTATGACCATTGCTGACAGAATGAATTGTACGGTTATACTCAACCGCGGCTGGCAAAATTATCTCAGATATATTGTCGATTCCCCTTTCTATTTTTAAACACCTCTGGAAATGCTCCACCTGTCCGTTTGATGTGCTGTGTAACGGAGGTGTGTTCTCTATTGTAACCCTATAATTGTTCAAACATATTGACCGTATCGTCACTGAGTTGAGAGAGGCATGGGTATCGCATTATATAACAAGGGAAAAGAGAAATGTGTTCATTATTTGGTAAAAGGTGCTTTCACGTCCTCTGTGGTACGGGACGTAATCTGTTGAAAGACGGCGAACCTAGAAAATTTGTTGAGAAAATATTGATATGGAGTCTTTCCCCAGTGTAAAGTGGGATTGGTTTTTCGCCAAGCTCTTGTTTGTTTCGGTGCCTGTTACACTTAGCTTTTGAACAAACTTTCCAGTTTGTCGAAAATGTCCAACACGATGTTTTTGATGTAGAGGAATTTCGTTTCTGGAAGCTCCGAACCAGATTATCTTGAAGGAATGCCAGTGCGGGAAGGTCGCAATGAAGTGCGTTTACCATGTTTGAGTAAGCCCCGCATTTACTTCATGTAGCACTGACTCTTTGTCAGTGAACTGTATTCTATGGCGCTTCTTGTTGCGTTTGAGGGGAAATCGGGCTTCTTCTAAAATTTTTTTGGTTTCTGAAACAGTTACAGCTTTTCCGTTGCTTCGAACCTGCATCGGACGCGTCACACTGGTTTTCTAACGCGTTAACGTTTACCATTGAACTCAACAATACGATCTTTCCAGTGCTTAGATTTTGCTTTGAGTTTTTTTCTGAGACGCAAATGTAAAGGATCGGTGGTCAGTGTCAATGTTTATATCTTTTTCTCCGTATAAGTAATGATGGAGCTTTGCTGAGGCCAAAATATACATTTTTAATGGCATTTCAAAGGTTCGTCGGCCATCGAGGGGTCCAACGCGACGAACTTCGTCTGAGCAAGTCGCCAGTTTCGGGAGTTTGAATCAAGGAAGAAGCGGACGCATCAAAAAGCGGATACGAATTTGCGTTCATACCGCCAAGAGCTACGCACTTCGGGGGTCTGTGGGAAGTGCAAGTGTGAAGTCTGCAAAGCCCCCACTCTTACGGACGGTAGGCAGCCTGTTGCTAACGGCCGAAGAGCTGCAGACGACTCTAGTCGCAGTGGAAGCCGTACTTAATTCCAGGCCCTTGGGAGCAATAAGCGTGGACCCAAGCGACGGCGAGGCTCTATGCCAGGCCACCTACTGTTGGGAGGCTCATTGAGGGCTCTGTCGGCAGAAGGGACCCCGAACCAGCAGGGTCTCACCTGCTTGAATCGATGGCGAGCTGTTTCGTTGCTCAAAATAACAATTATGTCGGCGATGGTCAAAGGAGTATGTTCTAGGACTCCAAGCGCGGACCAAGTGGCACTATCGCCTGCCAATCGTCGTCGTGGGAGAGCTGGTAGTCGTCCCCGAGGACAATCTGTAACCCCAGTAGTGGTTGATCCGCAGGGGGACGGGGGTTCCCGCATGAGAGAACGACATCGTTAGGGTGGCAGAACTGAGCACGGCTAGTGGTGAAATTTTCAAATGAAGCCCCCAGGCGCTTCATGATGGCCGGTGTTGTAGCGGACCTGCGCAATGAACAATGCAATTTATTAAATATGTTATATGTTAGGCTTAGGGCGGAGCGAGAGCGCAATAAACAATATCACTCGCTCTGGGAGCGAATTCGCCTTGCTTCGCCGCCGTAGCTTAATTTAGGCTTAAGAAGTTCAATGTCAGATGTCAAATTAAACTAAACCAACAAGCACGAAGCGCATGAAATCTACGTCTTTTAAAGCCACCAATATTGTAAATAATTATATAAAATCATATAATTTTTCAGAAACTTTAATTACCAACACAATGTAATATCATACACAGACAATTTATGTCAATAATAATGTAACCAAATCAGAGCCGTTGGCCTATATACAAGCGAAAGATATAATACTAAAACATACAAACAATTATGGTACTTTAATTAATAATACTGTGATTTACTTATAAATATAAAGGCATTCTTAACAAAATAATTGTAAAATACATAACTCAAAAAGAGTCACCACAAAATGAATATTTTGTAAACACGATAGAAAAGATAAATATATCAAAAAATGAAGAAATCACATTAGAAAATAGCCCGATGTTGTACCCTAAAATACCCGCCTGAGGACAGGCGGGATGGGGAAGTGACATATGCACTACGCCTTGGCAAGAACATACAACTTACTTTATATACCACTTACGCCTTTGCACATATATCAACTCACTTTATATTCCACTAGAGAATGCCATAAACATATAATAATTCTTAAATAAAAAGTATGAACATAAAAACCGTATAAGTAATGATGGAGCTTTGCTGAGGACAAAATATTGCGTGTTTCGTTTCGCTGTCCTTTAATGTTCTAGATATCTGGGCGCTTATTTTGAGAAAGAACTGCGACTTTCCCATAATTTGACATGTCGGTCGTAAAGCCATGAAATTATGTTAGTCTGAACAAGACCTTTGACCTTTTCGGTGTCCATTGTTGTGCCTTCGTCAGTCACAACAAAACATTGGACATCAACGTAACTCTTTAAAAACTTCGACTTTTCTTGAGCCATTCGTATTTTTCTATCGATCAGGATTTTGTAGACCCAGTCGACGTGATCTGTCTCATTTTCAAAAAATAAAATAATCACTTCGTCAACATAGACATAGCATGTCTTGCCGATTTGTTCGCGTAGAGCGTCATCAATAGCTCTCTTAAATATGCTACCTGCGTTTTGAGTACAAATGGAATTCGACAGAGCTCATATTCTGCATTCTGCAAGCAGAATTTGATGATAGCCGGAATTTAGATCCAGGGTTGTGAAACATCTGGATTTCTCTAGATTTGCTAAAATCATGTAAATATATGGCATCGGATACTAGTCTGGAATAGTCATTTCGTTTAGTTAACGGAAGTCTATAACCATCCATCTTATAACCAAACTCATCTGTTCCCTTTTTGTTGTCCACCCATACTGGATTATTTTAATGGGGTCCAGATTCTTTGATATGCCGTTCGTTAGAAAGTCTTCTATTGTACAAGTCTCGAAGTCGGCAACTTCCATTGGGTAGAGATATAGCCTTGAATATATGGGCTGGTTATCCATGGCTCGGATAGTGGCAACTACAGATGTGTTATATGGCAGTGTCTCGTGAGAAACTTCGAAAGCTGTAGCTCTGTTTTTGAGCATTTAAACAAATGTGGCCTTTGCGCCTGTGTTGTGTGAACATTATCAATTTTGGTAAAATTAACATTTCTACACCTATGGTATTGTATCGTTTCTGATACATTTCCTTATTTTATTCCGTTAGCTGACGACAACGTCTATCTGCTTTAACACATCTAGACTGATAATACCGTCGAAGGTTGTTAGTGAGTTTAAGAAGAACAATGGGCTGCTTATGCAAAATATTTTTAACGATCATTTTTGTGTAATATTATTTGATCCGTGAATGGAATGGATCGTGAAGGTTGAATCCACAGGGACTACGTTTTTATCCTTGGGAGGGCTTGATGTAATTTTTGGACGCACCCGTGTCGATTAAGAAATTCATCGTGACACTCGCTACATTTTGCTGTACGAACGGCAGCAGAGACTTTCCACAAAAAAATTTATATCATCACCTTCGTACTCGGACTCATCTTCTATTTCTTGTGCTATTTATGATGCCACATTGTCGTAAGCTTTGGACTATTGAGCTTCTTCTTAAGCAACATGGCTTACCCTTTGGCTCCCTTGCTCGGCGACCTGCTCTGAAGTACTTGCTCTTTTTAAAGTCCGCGGATTTATGTTCTTCCTCCCCGAACCTTGCTGTTGCTGATAGGCAGTGGGTTGCCTTTTATTTTAGGTTTCTAACATAATTCTCTGTGAAGTGGTATCTCCCATGGTTCATTACAATTTCTTGGGCTAATACCGGGACGGTCGGGAAATCGGGGGGATGCGTTGCAAACAGCACATCAGACAGGTTTCGTCTAAGCCCGAATAAAATACCATAAAAGCATTCGCTAAAGCAGCGTCGTACGACATATTGACCTCATATGTCAATAAAATTAGCTTTTCTCCACCTTCTTGTAGTATTGTAAAAACGGTGTCCCTGACGGAGCGTTCCAAGCTCTTTTTCTATAACGTGGAGCGGTCGCTTGTCGCTGTATGCGAAATCGTATATATTAATATTAGCATCGATGATTTTGCTTCTGATTATGATGATCGCCTGATAGTGGCAAGAACTTCCTTCGTACGGCTTGTAATTATCGTACGCGGCTATTGCTGACAATCGCCAGGATGCGTATGTCTATGCTTGCCTTCGATTTCTGCTTCTGCTATTACTTCATAGTTTTTGGGGGTTCGTCGTATATAATACCCCCAATAGATTGAGCCTTTCGAAAGTCTAGAATTTCAGGCAATGCGATGTGGGTGCTTCTGAGCTGTCCTGTCAAATCGTTTATTTGGTGGCTAATTTTTTTTTTTAATGTTTTAATCTCGCTGTTCATTCTGCGCTATTGCACTAGACACTGTAGCCTCGGCTATCGCAAGTAATTACTCTGCGGTTATGTCCGGAATTTTTTCTGAGGACGTCTTTTCAGTACTGAGCCAAGCAGTTGTCCGCTGCCTGGTGTTAGGTTTATGTGTGCGTTCCACTTGTTGTCGTGGTATTCGTTTTTATTTATTTTATTTTTATTATTATTAGTAGCGGTTCAGTTTTATAAAGTAATTGTTTGACAAATTATATATGTATGACTTCACTTTTTCTTTGATGCGAAGCCCATTTGTGGGACTTAAATTATTATTTTTACGCTTGGGTCGGTTTTTTTTTAACACAGTTGTGCGCCAATTAATCATCAATCGCGTTAGCGGGAATGTTATTAATTATTGATCTCCGTTAGCGGATAGCTAAAGATAAGACCGGTTGCGAAATGTGCCATTTATTATACCAGGCGGACGCGCTCTGGTATCAAAATCGAAACTAAAACTAAAGGCAATTGATTCTGGCAATTGAGTCACCGCACACACTGCGCCATCGCGCCCAGGATGTAGTTCTGACACTGTTTCTAGTCACCATTGTCCAGGCTGTATGATTCTCGTAGCTGACCTTCATATTGAGATTTCCTGCATCAGGGTGGGGCATTCAGTCTGCCAGCGGCACCAAAACGTGTTGCGTACTATTAGAATCCTCTTCCAATGGTTGGTCAGCGACAGCTTGACCAGTGCTTCGTTAAATGGCTCCACTAGCGCATTAAGTGGGCCCAAGCGCGCCCAACCAAAAAGTGGCCAGGAGTTAATTCTACTAACTCATTCGGGTCCGATGATAAAGTATACAGCAGGTTTGGATTTATCAGCGCCTCTACTGCACTGTCCCATAACCCTCCAAAATGAGGTGAGCGCGGTGGGATAAAATGAAATTTTATACCTCGCTAACTGCACGTGTTGTTGATGTGACCTTGGCTCGTCTGGTCAAAGATTTTGCCCAGCTCCCATGAAGTGGCGTTGTAGCAGAAAAAGTCGGAGCTTAGGCCACGTCAGGCAACGAACGATTTAGGTGGCGCTTTGAAGGCGTTGGCACTCTAGTCTGACATGATCTCCATGTATATGGCATGCCTTCGTCAGGAAGCATACGACCACAGTGAGAGCACCTTGGCTGGGCGCTTCCCCTATGTGTTAAAAAACATCCAAATTGGTCCTCCGAAATCTAGTCCTGCTCGTTGAAAGGGATAGATACTGCCTGGCATTCCGTCTTCTGGCAGCCTAAGACAGGTCGAAGCCGAAAGCAGATAATACAACTTCATACCGCATTGCGAGCCAATTTCCTGCAATTGGTGATTCAATAAGAAGACGCATAGATTGAGCCTCGGCAAGTAATTTATTCGTTAGGTGTACATTTTTAGTGCATTTACGACTATAAGATCTTTATTAGTTAAAATATATGGTGCTTCGCATAAACTGGAAAATCGGCTTTGAACAATCGCCCACCTACGCGTATAATACAAATTCCTTCCTCTTCTTGAATTAAGGGATTTGTTTTGAGGAGATGCTAGTTTGCACCCCACTTCGGCCCCTTTTATGCTTTATAAATTTTAATAAAAATCAAAAGAGCCTTTAGACTGCTTGTAATGCGTGATTTACTTCTCGAACTTCCAACAATAACTATCGATAGATTAGTGATGAGCAATTTACAATGGTATTTTATGGTGGTTTAAAAATAATAGTATGTGATATATTGTAATTCAGATATGATATTATTCAGAGGGCGTTCTGCTGCGAACATGCTCCCCCCGTTGGAAGATATAAGCTTTCAACTGATGTGGTCTCGATTGGCAGAACGGCGATTTTGGCAATGGCTCTCTTGACCAGACCATTTTGTGTACGAATGACTGCTACTCTCACAATCGTCGTCGCCCGTGATGACGCTGTCGACTCGACCAAGCGGCCACCTGAGTGGTGGTGCATTGTCCTAGTTGAGCAGCACGAAGCTGCCGGCCTGAAGATTTTGCTTGGACGATCGCCATTTCCCGCGCTCTTGGAGCAACGACAAATACGATGTACTCCATTTCTTCCAAAATGATTGCTGCATGTGACATATTCGCTGCCAACGACTGAGGCGACCTATGCTTAGGTGAGTTATGTCTGGCTCGTCGATAGTGGCATTGGCTTTGCCCCAGATAAAGTGCCCAGACGTGATTATCTCCAAGTCATTCGGGTTTTCTGTAATAGAGCAAAGCAGTCTTGAGTTAAGCATTGCGGATATTTGACAGATGAGAGTTCGGAACTCGTGGAATGAGAGAAGAGAATTTCCAACGACGCGGTAAAAATGATATTTTGCTGACTTGACAGCGGCCTCCCACAAATGTGGCGAACGGGGCGGAATGAATTTCCAGTTGACTCCCAGTGCTAGGCAGTTGCGAACAATCTCATTGCGCTGTGGATCGCTTATAAAGAGGTCGCGCAGTTCCTTCAGCTCATTTCGAGCACCCACGAAATTTGTGGCGTTGTCTGTCCATATTGTATGCGGTTTCCCTCGAAGGCTGATGAATCTCTTCAAGGCAGCGATAAACGATGACGTGGACAGGTCCTCTACCAACTTCAAATGCGTTGCTTTCGTTGCAAAGCATATAAAATTTGAGATGTAGCATTTCGTTGGCGAGCGATTCCTGACCTCTGATTTGACGTAGAAAGGACCGCAAAAGTCGATGCCAGTTACGTGAAACGTCGGACTTGGCTGCACACGCTCAGCTGGTAGCGGGGCCATGACTTGCTCCAGAGGTTTGGGTCGCATTCGAAAGCAGCGCAAGCACCTGTTGATGACATTTGAGACAGCCTTCAGACCTCCGATGGGCCAGTATCGCTGGCGGAGTGTTGCTAGAAGGAATTGCGGACCAGCATGAAGAAATTCCAAATGATAATATGTGATTATAGCTGCGGTGACTGGGTGGCGTTTAGGCAACAATAACGGATGATTTGCTTCATATTCCAAGTTTGAGTTCTGAAGGCGCCCACCGATACGCAAGAATACCTCAGCGTCCAACATTGGGCACAATGAACGAAGTTTGCTTCTTGTTGGAAGCGGCCTTGTTAAGCTGAGTGCTTTGTACTCTTCGGCGAAGTGCGTAAGTTGAATATTTTTTATAAGTAAGTGCGTTCCGCACTTGATATTATCTGGAGTGAGTGGACCTTTTGAACTCGTCCAATCAGATCTTTTTAGCGCTATAATATGCGAAAGTACGCTGTAACTTGGCAAATGTGTTGTTGAATTTACAAGATGCCGATAGGTCCGTCTTCGTTGATAGTACCAGCACTTTCTGGCGTCCTTCTGGAAGTTCAAAGGGATAGGCGACGTTTTGAGGCCGAGTCGAGCTAGCGGCCTGTATGAATGGGGGTCCATTATGCCATAGCTGTGAGTCCAAAAGTTCCAGAGGTGTGCATCCACGTGATAAAATGTCCGCAGGGTTCAGCTGGGAAGGTACATGATGCCAGGTCATGCCCTTGGTCCGCTCCTGTATTTGTGATACCCTGTTGGATACAAAGACGTTAAACTTTAAAGGTGATTCACGAATCCATGCAAGCGCTGCTGTTGAGTCGGTCCAGCAATGATATCTGCATTCGAACTGAATGCACTTGGCAATGTTTCCTATGAGCTCTGATAACAAAAGTGCAGCTGCTAGCTCAAGCTTTGGTATTGTCAGCGTCTTTAACGGGGCGACCCTTGATTTAGAGCATAGCAAATGTGATGAAAATACCCCTGCATTTCGGATCTGACAAATACGCAAGACCATAGCGGCTGTGCTGGCGTCGCAAAATCCATGCAGCTCATACGTAGCCAGCGGCATCAATATAAAACGGGAGAATTTCAAGCTGCTGACACATGAAAGTTGCGATATGAGTTTGATTCATTCGAAGTGCAGCGACTGCGACAGGCATTCGTCCCAATTGACCCTTTCCTTCCACAGTGCTTGGAGAAATACCTTTAACCTGGTAACGATGGGCGCAATCAATCCGAGCGGATCATAAATTCTGGCTATCATTGATAATATGCTTCGCTTTGTGACTGATCCTTCGGGTACGATCTCCGCAAAGTTGAAAAGCAGGTTATCAGAACTAGGGCTCCAAGCTAAACCAAGCGCCTTTGCAATGTTGGTGCCATCCTTGAACTCCAGTAGCTTCTCACAATCGGATTCGCTTTCTCCTTTTAATGCATCAGGCTCGTTTGAGCACCACTTTCTGATTGGAAAGTGACCTTTAGCCAGTAGCAGTTTTACTTGCTGTCGGATCTGAATGGCTTCTTCTATAGAGTCCCCTCCAGAGATTAAATCGTCTACATAAAAGTCGCGACAAACTATCTTAGCAGCTAGTGGAAAGGTGGGCCAACTGCTGCATCGCTCGAATTGCTAGAAATGCAGGGGGTTTGGTTCCATACGTTACTGTATCCAGGGTGTACGTCCTTATGCTTTCATTTTGATGATCACGCCATAAGATGCATTGCAGAAATTTATCTGGATGCGTTATTCGAACACAGCGGTACATCTTACAGATGTCACCGCACAGGGCAACCTTTTAAAAACGAAACTGAATTAGAATGTTGAATAATTTGGGCTGAATTGCTGGGCCTGTATGCAAGAGATCATTCAGAGATGCGCCTGATGCGGATTTGGCTGATCCATTAAAAACGACGCGCAATTTGGTGGTTGAGCTATCTGGCTTTTCTACGCAGTGGTGGGGTAAATAGAATTGTGGGACAAGCTGCTGCTTGGAAGCCAAAGACATGTGGCCCAAGTCGATGTATTCGCGCATGAATGCAGAGTAGCTCTCCTTCAGCTGGTGATTTTTGTCCAATTTGTTTTCGAGCGACTTGAAACGTCGTAGAGCACGTTGATATGAGTCTCCTAGCATGTCGAAGCTGAGCTTTGCTGGAAGCCTAACTGAATACTGCCCTGACTTTAGTCGCGTGTAGCCTTGGAGAAATAGCTGCTCACATAGTGCGTCTTCATCAGAGAGCGCAGGGATTGTACCGCAGCAATTATCGACTTCCCAGAATCGCTTTACAATATCCGACAGTGGATTCTCTCATGTATTAGGTTCCTTGTATAGGGCTGAAAGGGATGTGTGTTTGTGGTGTACGCGAGAGATTCCGCCAGACGCAATCCATCCGAGCTTGGTCTTTTGGAGCGTTAGTAGGTTATCCGCCATTCGAATTTGGCCGATGCAAATGAGATCGAAGAATAGTCCGGCACCAAGTAATAAATTTATTCTTTGAGATTTAAAAAACGTTGGATCCGCGAGCGAGATGTTTTTGGGGATATTCCACCCAGAGATGTCTAATCCAAAATGGGGCTGATAATCCGTTATAGTGCGAGTAACTACTGCTGAAAATGATGTGCTGAAGCTCCTATCACGTGACTGCGCTGAAATGTCAGTGGACATGTTAGAAGATAGGATTGATTCGCCTATACCATGATGTTTGAATACACATGAGTGGCTCTTGGCATATATGATGGCGGTTGGAAGCACCACATAGTCTACAGGATGGGCATTCGTGGCTTCAGGTGCGAGTTCAAGAGCAGCGCTGACGAGAGTTGAAGATGGTGGATTACTTGAAGACGATGCGTAAGGCTGGATTTTGGTTGCAGCCTGCAATCTTGGTGTACACAGGGTAGATAATTGAGTTGTGATGGGGCTCATGTGCAGCAACGAATGGTGTTTTTGTTGACAAATCCTGCAGTGACCTGAGCGACATTGCTGCAAGCCATGGCCTTTGCGCAAGCAGTTTAGGCAAAGATGCAATCGCTTGGCCTCCTTGTGGCGCAAGCTTGGGGACAGATTCAAAAATAACGGGTATTTAACAAGAAAATGCTCTTTTGAGTCGCAAAAATTACAAATTTGCTGGTAATTGTTAGATGAGGATGCAATGAATGTGTTGCGATTCAATTTTTGTACATTTCTGGCCACCAGGTGGCGAGGCGTAGGTGCCGTAGCGCCTTTCAAGTTTTCCATCATGCGGCATCTCTTCTCTAAGAACGCCGACATATCCGTCCACCTGGGTAGCTTATCCGTTGCAAGCGCCTCCTGCCACTTTTCCTGGGTATGGTGATCGAGCTTGTGCGATATTGTGTGTATGAGTAATCCGTCAGCCAGCTCCTCAGTTGTTGACATGGTGCTAAGCGCCCGAAGATGAGAGTTAATTTTGTCACTCAACTCACGCAACGCCTCTGCTGATCTCTTTTCAACACCTGGCAGCCCGACTATAGCCCGCACGTGGCCCTGAAAGCGTAGCAACTTATTATCAAAACGCTTTATGAGTAACTCCAACGCCTTGTCGTAATTGACGTCGACAGGCTCTAGCGATTTGTTTGTGTTGAGAGCAGCACCATCCAAGCACGCACGTAAATGTTGTAGTTTCTCAATCTTACTCAGGTCCTCATTGCTGCCAATGACAGTCTTGTACATGGCGTAAAAATCCGGCCAATCCTCGTAGGCTCCGCTGAACCTGGGCAGCTGCAATTCCGGTAGGCGAGACTTACGGTTGAGCAAGTGAACAAATGTGTGCGTACTTTCAGCAAAGCGTGGGATAGTTGTTAAATTGGCGTCAGTCATACGTCCCTTAGTGACTACATCCATTTTACGAGCGAGAGTGGATTTGATCTTCCAGTAAACCTTATCGAAGTCTGAGCGTGCGTCCGTTGAAAGCTCGAGCAAATCTTATTTTTCTAGCCTTGACTGGCTGATTTCAAACTCGGCCTTCATGCTCTCCGCAGATTCTATACGCACCATCAGATCGGCCTCGTCAAAGCTAATCATCTCACCAGCGCTGAGGAATTCGTTCATTGCTAATAGTTGGCGTTGAACAGAAGCGCATTTGGCTTTTCAAAAGTCTTTTTCACTTGTCTAATTTTCCATCCTGTTGTTGGCGAGGTAATGTTCGGTTGGTACGTTTTGTTGAGTACTCACTGTATTTCCGGCCTGTCACCAAAATCCACTTATGGAGAAGAGCTTTGCCCTTGACCACTGCAAATGTCATAGAGTGAGCAGTGGGAGAATGCGATTACCGTTTTATGTGTGCAGCGGCTTGTGTGTGTGTATGTATTGCGAGATCAATTGTAGTGGCACTTGCATTCACATACATATGTATGTATGTAAGTATGTAGGTGTCTGTTTGACGGCTTCTTTTCTAATCAGACGAATGTGCCTGGCACTGATATGCCCCAAACAGCTTGGTTATAATAGCCGATATATGTATATATATATGTCTGTACTTGAGTTTAGTGACTATGCTGCAGCGGCAAAAGAGCGATGAACAACGAAAGTAAGATTTGCGGCAAGACGAGAAGCAAGAAAGAAAATCACGTCGGGGTCACCAATGTTTTGGGGAGATGCTAGTTTGCACCCCACTTCGGCCCCTTTTATGCTTTATAAATTTTAATAAAAATCAAAAGAGCCTTTAGACTGCTTGTAATGCGTGATTTACTTCTCGAACTTCCAACAATAACTATCGATAGATTAGTGATGAGCAATTTACAATGGTATTTTCTGGTGGTTTAAAAATAATAGTATGTGACTTCAATATCGTGATTTGAGAAGTAAAAATATATTGCAATTCAGATATGATATTATTCAGAGGGCGTTCTGCTGCGAACAGGATTCAAGCATTGAATTTTTGAAGACCTAATAGGTTTTTTATCTCTTAATCTATTGAGTCCCTCACCCAGTTTTAAATTTGGCAAATTGTCAATTATATTGCGAAAGTCTCCAGCTATTTCTTTACTGAGGGCTTCATGACAATTACTATGCCATTTATACCGCTTAAGCGTGCCAAGTTCTAAAAGCTCACTCACTTGCTGTTTCAATTGTACAAGGTTGGCTATGGTGCACAACCTAACATGTCATCCATATAGAAACTACATCTAATCGCTTTCATTACCAGTGAATACTGTTCGCCACATTAAAATGTGTTTTACTTTAGTTTTTCCAAATGGCCCAAATGTTTGTATTTTTCAATATACTCAGAATACTGTTTCTTGAGTGGGATTGCGATTAAAGTTATATTATAAATTTAGAAATCTACTGGTATGTATCCCCTAGTACTTTCTCGGGACCTTAAATGGAAGCGCTTCAGTTAAATGGCCATCTTCAAATTGCCTAACATAAGAATCGAAGCTGTTTCGCATTTCCTCTTCAGTAAAATTTTCAACTGGCTGCGGTATATCTTCGTATCTTCAAAATCGTAGCACTACTTCTTGCAGCTCATTAGAGACACACTACTGACAGGTGTAGAGTCGCCCACGACTACGCAATCAAATACTGAATTCTAAGGGGTAGGCTATTTTGATCATAGTTTGATTTGACCTGCAACAATTATCTTAAAGAATATAGAGTATTCAAATAGCATATCAATTCTTTGAGAGGAGTCAAATATCGGAACCGCTAGTATCACTTCCATGGATGGTTGCCAATTCGAGCTTAGAAACACACTAAAATTGTCTATAGCTGTAAACCGTGTCACTCTAAATTTGAAAGTGCCATTCACCTCACCAATAATCTGAGATGTTGTATTAGCAATCTGACTGACTGACTGCACGCACGGAATTCAGGATCAACGTCAAGTCAATGTCAGGCAGGCTGCCTGCTATGTAGCGATGTCTGTATGTCGGCGTTGGTGAATGCCCTTGGTGAATTAAGCTTAACTCTAATTAATTTTACAGTTGATCTTTTTCCGGATGTGCACCTTATTCTTAGGTCCTTGCTCGGGCGCCAAATGTTCGGACAATCTTCTTTCCTAGTGAAAATACCCATCAGCTATAATACCCACCGCTATAATTGGTCGACTGATTACAGTTCACTGTACAGTACTTCGATCGACAATCTCGAAAGTTATTCAATTCAATTGAGCAAAGTACTAAAGTGTAAATGTTCTTCGAAAACGAAACGACTCATGTCATCATTGACCAGCTATGCTGAAGGCAGGCTGGCTACTGTTGCTCGTGCTCATATAGCTTTTAGGGAGGAAAGCTAGTCGTTTCAAGAGCGATAAGCCAGGTGGAAGTTTGTGTCGCATTCAAATGTATAGGCATTACTATTGCCTTAGGTTTTACCTTATGTATGTATGTAATCGCTCCTGTATAGGTGATGACACAAAGATTTCTTACGCAATTTTCATTCAACTCGTTATGAACAAAGTTGACCCAATGACCAGACGAAAATAGGAGGAACAACTCGATTATGCAATCATACGGTTATGGAGTGATTGCAAAACAACCTTGAATTGTAGGTATCAGCAGCTGTCTGCTGAATGTCTTCACATCAGAGTCAAAGGCTGTTTCCAAAAATAATAATCGAGGTTCGTTTTCGTGTTCTGTGGCTAGTGTATGTAACGATCAGGTGACCCCAACATGTTTATATTGCGGTTCCGGAGGCCATTTGCGTCGTTTTTTGTCGCGTGAAAGAAGCTTGTCTCAAGTCCCGATCTTAAGCGTATGTACTTGCAATTCATGGAGGAATATTTAACTTTAGGTCACATGTCTGAAATAGATGATCAGATTCCAAGTACTCCACTCTACTTCATTCCGCATCAGTGTGCCTTAAGACCACAAAGCACATCGACGAAGTTACGCGTAGTTTTCGACGCGTCCTTTCGGACATCGTCTCAAATTGCGTTTAATGACCTTCTAATGGTTGGACCGACCATTCAAGAGGAGCTATATTAGACTCTACTGCGATTTAGACTCCACAAATATGCATGGACAACTGCCATCAAAAAGCTGTTTAGGCAGGTCATGGTGCATGAAGCAGATCAAGATTTCTAGCTCGTAGTGTGGAGAAAGAACCCATCTGACTCTTTGAGGTCCTTCAGGTTAAACACTGTAACTTACGGCACTGCGCCTGCCGCGCTCTTGGCAATACGGTGTTTAACAAAGCTAAGCGAGATGAGCGAGTCATCACTCCCTAAAGTTGCTGACGTTATCAGGCACGACTTTTATGTCGATGATTTACTGACAGGTGCTGCATGTGTAGAGAGCCTTCTGACAAGTAAGTCTGCAGTGTCACCAAATGATTTTCGAACTGTCCTGAGTTCTCCTCAACAAACGCAGCCAAGCCGATAACGATCTCACAGTCTGACACAACTAAAACACTTGGCGTGCTGTAAAGATGCCTTTTATTTCAGGCTAGAGATTCATTCATAGGTCTTGAAGCCCTGGCTTCAGAAGTTAGACTGGGATGAATCTATCCTTCAGAGTTTGGATAATTCGTGGCAGCAACTTAAATCTACTTTGATTCAGCTGCAACGAATGAAGATACCACGATATGTGTTTACAGAGCCAACTTCACCGAGATACACGGTTTCGCCAACGCCTCAATAAAAGCGTTTGCCGCATGTGTATATATACGCAGCCATACTGTAGAAGGTTGTCGTATTTCGTTGTTGACATTCAAATCTAAATTAGCTTACCTCAACGCCAAGACTCTTCTCATAAGACTAACGATTGAACGGACGGTTCTTTCGTCTGGTTCTGAAGTCACGCTTCATTGGATCCGGGCATATCCGTCGTCCTTGGCAACATTTGTGTAGAATCGAGTGGCTAAAATTCAAGAATGGACAGAGAACGTTGAATGGCGCCATGTACCTACAAAGCAAAACCCAGCAAATATCGTTTTAAGAGACTGCGATGTTGATGAGCTACTTCATTTTTGAAGGAACCACGAGAATCATGGCCGGTTAACCAGCAGTTGATGACAGATGAGATGCGTACCCTAGGAATACGCAAAAGAGCTGTTGGACTAGCAGGTATGGTAGACAAACCAGATATCTTGGAAACTATAGATTGTTTCTCATCGCATGCCAGGATGCTGAGAGAATTTTCTAATGTGTTCCGCTTTATTCATAAATGTAAAAAATGAGAAGTAAAATTTGAGAGTATCCCTACGTCGCTCGAAAGGAAAGAAGCTTTCGAGAAAATAGTTGAAGTTTTATTTAATGGTGACATCGACAGAGTTCGAAAAGGCACGCGCGTGGGTTATAGCCTGCAGCGTTTCAATCATTTTCTACATGAGTATAATGGATCTTGGTTCTCATTTCCAACGAGTTTTATTTAATGGTGACATAGACAGAGTTCGAAAAGGCACGCGCGTGGGTTATAGCCTGCAGCGTTTCAATCATTTTCTACATGAGTATAATGGATCTTGGTTCTCATTTCGTTGTCGCGAGTAGGGAGACGACTTGCAAACACTCCTCTTTCATATGATGCCAAGTTTCCGCTACTTCTGAATAAAAGCTCGTAAATCGCTAGAAGCTTTATTAGACACCTGCATTTGACGCATAGTCATGGTGGCCCAATAGCACTCGTGAGTCTTTTTTTTTTTGTCGTCAGACAGTGAGATCATGCATTCGTTGCTTTTAATGCAAACCTCGTCTGCTAACACAAATTATGATAAATTTACCAGCAGATCGACTCCGAGCGCTCCGCCCATTTTCTATCCGTGTTGGTTTTTATGACTTATCCACTAATACATTTTTTAAGGCATTTCAAAGGTTCGTCGGCCGTCGAGGGGTCCCACAGACTGTCCATTGCGACAACGCGACGAACTTCGTCTGAGCAAGTCGCTAGTTTCAGGAGATGCGAGTTTGAATCAAGGAAGAGGCTGACGCATCAAAAAGCAGATGCGAATTTGCGTTCATACCGCACTTCGCACTTCGGGGGTCTGTGGGAGGCAAGTGTGAAGTCTGCAAAGCCCCCACTCTTACGGACGGTAGGCAGCCTGTTGCTAACGGCCGAAGAGCTGCAGTCGACTCTAGTCGCAGTGGAAGCCGTACTTAATTCCAGGCCCTTGGGAGCAATAAGCGTGGACCCAAGCGACGGCGAGGCTCTAAGCCAGGCCACCTACTGTTGGGAGGCCCATCGAGGGCTCTGTCGGCAGAGGGGACCCCGGACCAGCAGGGTCTCACCTGCTTGAATCGATGGCGAGCTGTTTCGTTGCTCAAAATAACAATTATGTCGGCGATGGTCAAAGGAGTATGTTCTAGGACTCCAAGCGCGGACCTAGGCACTATCGCCTGCCAATCGTCGTCGTGGGAGAGCTGGTAGTCGTCCCCGAGGACAATCTGTAACCCCAATAGTGGTTAACCCGCAGGGGGACGGGGGTTCCCGCAGGAGAGAACGACATCGTTAGGGTGGCAGAACTGAGCACGGCCAGTGGTGAAATTTTCAAATGAAGCCCCCAGGCGCTTCATGATGGCCGGTGTTGTAGCAGACCTGCGCAACGAATGATACAATTTATTAAAAAGTTGAAGTCTAGTGTTTGTTAGGCTTAGGGAGGAGCGAGAGTGCAATAAAGCAATATCCCTCGCTCCGGGAGCGAATTCGCTTTGCTTCGCCGCCGTAGCTTAATTTAGGCTTAATAAGTTCAATGTCAGATGTCAAATTAAACTAAACCAACAAGCACGAAGTGCATGAAATCTACGTCTTTTAAAGCCACCAATATTGTAAATTATATAAATAATATAAATTATATAAAATCATATAATTTTTCAGAAACTTTAATTACCAACACAATGTAATATCATACACAGACAATTTATGTCAATAATAATGTAACCAAATCAGAGCCGTTGGCCTATATACAAGCGAAAGATATAATACTAAAACATACAAAAAATTATGGTACGTTTCAAATTACAAATACTGTGATTTACTTATAAATATAAAGGCATACCCAACAAAATAATCGTAAAATACATAACTCAAAAAGAGTCCCCACAAAATGAAAATATTGTAAACACGATAGAAAAGATAAATATATCAAAAAATAAAGAAATCACATCGGAAAAGATAGGCGTATTTCTTAAGGATGGGGAAGTGACATATGCACTACGCCTTGCCAAGAACATACAACTTACTTTATATACCACTTACGCCTTTGCACATACATATATCAACTCACTTTATATTCCACTAGAAAATGCCATAAACATATAATAATTCTTAAATAAAAAGTATGAACATAAAAGCCCGCCATTATTTCATAGGTAGGAAATCAGCTAACGCAGCTCAAATGCAGGCTGAGGCGATAATACCAACTAATCAAATCAAGCTCGATCGAGACCTTATGCTCACGATACATAGGGAGTTATCTCTCACATAACAGTCGTTTTCCTATGGAAGCTATATGATATAGTGGTCCGATGTTGTTAGGATTTTGCATAAATATGAGGAGCACAGTAAAACTAATAAATGTCGAGTGTGGACAAGATATCTTGATAAACAAAAAAGTTGTTCATATTAGAACCTACTTTTGGACCGATGTAAACAAGATTTTGTTTAAATGTAGGAAGCATAGTGAGACCTATAAATAGTGATCCGATGTTGATATAGTGGTCCGATGCTGTTAGGAATTTGCACATAAATGAGGACCATAGTAAAACTAATAGTTGCTAAGTTTGGTCAAGATCTTGATAAGCTATATGGTCCGATTTAGCTGGTTCCGCCATATGTACTTCGTGTAACAGAAAGACTGACTTCAGCAAAGTTTCATGAGGATAGCTTTGAAACTGAGAGACTAGTTCGCATAGAAACAGACAGACAGACGGTCACACGGACAGACGGACATGGCTATCTCGACTTTAAATATCTGTCTTAAGTTGGACAACCTAAATTTTAGGGCGAATCAAGCTAACACTATGCATAACACCTTGTCGCATAACGTTAGACGCAGTCCGCAGCCAACATACTACAACAACGGAGGCAGACAAATACCTCACAGACCAGTACGTAGCCAAACCTTTTTCCCAGAATTAGCACGTTTTGGACAACAACAATTCCTCCCCTCATTACCGCTAAGGCGTCAACTCCCACCCACTCCGATGGGGGTAGATAGTTCCGTACAAATGCGTCAAGTTAACTAACAAAACAGACCTCAAGTAGCAGTTCAGCGTCCAACTACCACACAACAGAGTTATAGACACAAGCTATCATAGAAGACGAACAGGGTTATGAAGAAGAACAAGATTATAATGAGAAAGAGTATGCCATAATAAATAATCATGAATAGATTTTTAGATTTTTATACCCTTAACCCATTAAAAATGGGTAAAAGGGTATAATGTATTTGTGCAAATGTATGTAACAGGCAGAAGGAAGCATCTCCGACCCAATAAAGTATATATATTCTTGATCAGCATCAACAGCCGAGTCGATCTAGCCATGTCCGTCTATCTGTCCAAGCGCCCGTCCGTTCGTATGTATGAACGCAAGGATCTCAGAACCTATAAGAGCTAGAGTCTTGAAATTTTAGCTGAAGATCCTCCTAGTCCCCGCGCAGATCGATTTTGTTTCCGATATTCGATAACTTGTCCCGTTTCCAAGTAATCGATAAAATTCGATATCGAAATCCTGATTTTTGATCAATTTTGGTAAATAGTAAGAGCTAGAGTCACCAATCTTGACATGTAGCTTCGAGAATAGTATATATACATCAAGTATCTTTCATTTTATAGCTATCGCCACCTCCCCGCTACCACCACAAAGCTACAAATCAAGTTAATTATCTAACTTGTATTGCCCATGAATTTAAGCCACAAGTTATATGCCATTGACTTTTTGAGAATACACAAATATTATATATTCTATTCTACAATAAGATGTACAGTCGAAAATTTCGTTAAGATCGGTTAAGAAACACAAAGGTTATGCGAACGTGTTAGCAGCAGCTAGCGCAAATTCCTAGAACTTCTGTACACACGCACATTCATGCGCGTCTTCTGTGAATTCTATCAACAGCATTGCAATTGCGATATTATTGTTTTCCGTGCTGCTATTTTAATTGTTTTTTTCTCATTAAAACTCAATTATTGGTGTGGCTCTTGAGTAGAGGCGTCGGCAAGTGGTGCGGTTAGTTGCGAGTTCGAACCCTGCCCAGGGAACAATTTTTTTTTTATTTTAATTTTTCTTTAATACTTCTAAAGCAAACGATCGCGTAACGCGAGCTGCATTTGGTGTTGGAAGAGTGTTTAGGGTATCCACTAGACGGCTTCCGACTAGAACCTCTTACTTGTTTTTATTGGTGAATTGAGTTTCTTCACTATATGGCTTTTATTTGTGATCCCTCTTGATCGGGAGTTGATGTTATTCCTTATCCTTATTATTTGAAATCACTATTTTGATAAGACGTGTTTTTTCACTATATGAATATGTTTTTTTATTATTTGTGGTCACTCTTGGATAGATATGATTTTATTCACTATGTGAACCTTTTTATTATTTGTATTCACTACGTGATTTGTTGTGTTTCTTCACTATGTGAATTCTAAATTATTGCGCACACGGTGGGTCTAGGACTAGCACGTCCTTCCTTTTTGCACTACACTTTCGCTGGTAACCTACTAAGGGGCCACTCACTTGTAACACTTTGAACTCGCGAAAACTCCCTGCTCTGGCGCCAATTAATTATTTCGATGGTTGTAAGTATAAAAAATATATTTTTATTTATTTAACAGCACTATAGGCTTACAATGAGTCCAAGTTATAAACTAAACTTTTTATCTTAATAAATACCTAATGAAACCTCAGTCCAACAAGGAAGCGTCGCTGTCGGCGTCGGCGTCTCCAGCTTCGTGTTGTTGCATATGTGGAAATGCAACTTGAAATTACTAGTCACAAATTGTAAAATATAATTTATTTTCACTAGCGGTTCTTTTGTCGGATAATTTTTTATTCTACCGTGTGTATCCTACCGGCTGCATCAGTGAAATCGTTTGTTTGAGTCGAATAAATAACCCATAATAATATCACTAAGGTCAACGCTGAAATAATTTTGTTATACCCTCGCAGAGGTATTATAATTTTGTCGTGAAATGTGTAACGCATAGAAGGAGACATCTCCGACCCCATAAAGTATATACATCCATGATCAGTATCAACAGCCGAGTCGATATAGCCATGTCCGTCTGTCCGCCTGACTGTTTCTATGCGAACTAGTCTCTCAGCTTTAAAGCTATCTTTATGAAACTTTGCAGAAGTGCCTCTTTTTTTTCTTTCTGTTGCACGCAGTACATATGTATGTCAAAACCAGCTGGATCGGACCACTATATCATATAGCTGTCATAGGAATGATCGGTCGAAAAGTAGGTTCTTGATCAAACTCGGCATTAATTAGTTTTACTATGCTCCTCAAACATGTGCAAAATCCTATCAGCATTGGACGACTATATCATATAGCTTCCATAGGAACGATCGCTCGAAAATTAAGTTTTTGTATACAAAATTTTTCTGTTCTTCAAGATTTCTTGACCAAACTCGGCATTTATTAGTTTTACTATACTCCTCAAACATATGCAAAATCCTATCAACATCGGACCACTATATAATATAGCTGTCATAGGAACGGTCGGTCAAAAATTAAGTTGTTGTATGGAAAACTTTTTTGTTTTTCAAGATATTTTAACCATACTCGGCATTAACTATTTTCCCTGTGCTTCTTAGAAACGGGCGAATCACTATGAGCATTATGAAAAGGTGGGGTCTGCAAGGGTATTAAATCTTCGGCGTGCCGAAGATAGCCCTTCTTTCTCGTTTTAAATAACAATGCGACCAAATTTTGTGCGTGGTGATTAATTGAAGTTCAGCCTAAGAATAAAAGTTCCGTAGAAACTTATTTTATGCTGAGAAGCTTACTACTATGTAATGGCACTGCAGACGCGTAGCTGCAATTAACTGAGTACGGTGTCTATTGCTTTGCGTAGCTGCACAAGTGCGGCTGCCATTATCTGACCTTACGTTTAATGCTTTGCTTATCTGAATGGATGCAGCTGCAATTATCTGAATATTGTTTTTATTGCTTTTCTTAACTGTATTTATGCCTTTGCAAGCGATAAGCGCTGCAATTATACTGTCTTCTTATATTTATACCCTAGACCCATTGAAAATGGGTAAAAATGGTATAATGTATTTGTGCAAATGTATGTAACAGACAGAAGGTAGCATCTTCGACCCCATAAAGTATAAATATTCTTGATCAGCATCAATAGCCGAGTGGATCTAGCCATATCCGTCTGTCTGTCCATCTGTCCGTCCGTCTGTCCGTCCGTCCGTCCATCTGGTCGTCTGGCCGTATGTATGAACGGAAGGATCTCAGAACCTATTAGCGCTAGAGAAATTTTAGCTTTAAGTCCTCCTAGTCCATGCCACTAACTATACAATGAATAGACATGTCAAACGGCGGAATAATCGGATACCGATAAATCGTCAACGACTGAGCCCCATGGGTGCCCGCGCCCATTTTAGTGTGCCCAGACAAAGTAAGACTGCTGAGAGTGGCAGCCGAACGCCGGCCTCGAAAAGCCGAACGTTCAGTATGAAGCCGCATCTCGCTCAGCGCACAACGTCGCTGCGGCTGATGCTATTTCGTAATATATGTATGTAAGATTCAGCCCAAATACATACATATGTGTGTATGCGTGTGCAGAGTGTGCCTCGCTCTCACTTATTGCTTTGCGCACTTGTGTGCATCTCCTTCTCCCTGCATAGCTTCTCAAAAACCCCGAGATCTACAAACATACATACATATGTTTGTGTTGTGTGGATGTGCGCACAAGTAGATCGCGGCGTTTGTCGCGAGCCAGAGATTTTTTCTTCAATTGTGTGCCTTTTGTGCCTGTGAAACATACATTCAAATGCTCTATCATGTATTTTTCGTCCAGTCAGGCATAATGAGAAGAATCTGATATATTTATATTTATAAAAAACTTAAATGACCTAAATGATATATTTATATATTATATTCTAATATTTATGTTAACTGTGGGGACCAATTTTGCTTGAAATTAAAAAAAAAACTAAGTCGTATTTCTGCAAGGGTAATTCTTCGTCGGCTTGTCGAATAATTTAAGAAAAGACCAGAAATTGAAAATGTTAAATTTATTCGACTTGCTACTTGTGCACACGCACACTCTTTCGAGTAAGCAGTTGGGTGACATTATTAAAGGGTTTCGCCTGTTCATGTGCAAAACTTCTATTTTCCATGCATGTTGTAATGGTAAGGGTACCTAAACGTTGGTATAAGTGCATGATAATTCTTTGGGCCTGCCAAGCACACACACTTACACACTTCTCTATATGGATAGAAGCATACATGCGTTTGTGTGCGTGTAGGTTGCCTGCCGCCTGCCCGATGCAAATTTGACCAAATTTGAACTGACGACATTTTGTCTTTTCTGGGCCATTATATTGTGATTTATTTACTAAACTAGCTGAATCAGATATTTCTAAAACGTGCTCACAATCAATGCTTGCTGTAGTTTCTACTGTGGTATTGTCGATTTTAAAGGCCGAAAATTTTTCATATTATTATCGTTTTCATTACAAAATGTATAAACGTCAAACGTCAAATTTGAAGAGGCAAACAATCTCAGGGTAGGCACCGCATTTTTTTTTAACCTCGTCTTGCCTAAACACTTTAGTTCAAAATGTTTATGGCAGATAAACGCTTCGTCAATATCGGTATTGCCAGGAATTTCACATTTAGTAATCCATTGACGACGAAGACAATCATTTTTAGGATACTTAAACATTTTCACAGTGTCGCCGTCTCAATAGCTTCGCAAGCACGACTTAATAATACACTTGCAACCACTTCTTCTTTTATCCTTCATTGTTTCGTTTTTTGTTGTTTATATATTTGATAAATCGCATGAAAAGTTGAAGAAACTATGTAATTCGCTCGACAAGACCGCTCGATTACGTTGTTTGCTGTCAACTAATGCTGCGCCGGTACTTTCGACACTTGCAGAGGTCAATTTTCAGCGGTTTTTTACAACATTTTCTTAGGATTCTGCCCGCTAACGTTATTTTTATGGCATTTAACGCCTAAAATGTCAATAACTGCCGAGAAATTCTCAAAAATGCAAGTGATCTGCTTATGCATTTATTGACATTGTAAAAAAATTTGGTTAAAGGGTTTTATGACAGGCAGTCTTTTTTACGACATTTTACGCCTAAAATGTCCCGAACTGCCAAAAAATTCTGAAAATTATAGGTTTATGCATTTATTGACATTGTAAAGATCTTCGGTTGTTAAGATCTTCGGCATGCGTCTGCATCCATATCAAAGTTCAAACGCGCGACAAGTGCGGCTTACCTGTTTTTATTGACGCCTCACACATTGGTGACTTTTGCGGCCGCAAGCCCACCGCAGGCATTGCGAAAAAAACAAAGACCGTGCCCGTCGCCCAAATTTACGCACCCATTGATGAAAATATCTCTGTCTCACGACAAACCCTTGATCGGCTCATTCGCACAAATTTTTGTGTGTGTGTGTGTGTGTCTGTGTGTAGAGCTCGAAATTCAGAAATGCCAAAAACTTCAAATTTGGTCAAATTTGCATCGGGCAGGCGGCAGGCAACCTACACGCACACAAACGCATAAATGCTTTTATCCATATAGAGAAGTGTGTAAGTGTGTGTGCTTGGCAGGCCCAAAGAGTTATCATGCACTTATGCCAACGTTCAGGTACCCTTACCATTACAACATGCATGGAAAATATAAGTTTTGCACATGAACAGGCGAAACCCTTTAATAATGTCACCCAACTGCTTACTCGAAAGAGTGTGCGTGTGCACAAGTAGCAAGTCGAAAAAATATAACATTTTCCATTTTTGATCTTTTCTTAAATTATTCGACAAGCCGACGAAGAATTACCCTTGCAGAAATACGACTTAGTTTATTTTTTTAATTTCAAGCAAAATTGGTCCCCACAGTAAACAAAAATATTAAAATATAATATATATAAATATATCATTTAGGTCATTTAAGTTTTTAATAAATATAAATATATCAGATTCTTCTCATTATGCCTGACTGGACGAAAAATACTTGATAGAGCATTTGAATGTATGTTTCACAGGCACAAAAGGCACACAATTGAAGAAAAAATCTCTGGCTCGCGACAAACGCCGCGATCTACTTGTGCGCACATCCACACAACACAAACATATATATGTATGTTTGTAGATCTCGGGGTTTCTGAGAAGCTATGCAGGGAGAAGGAGATGCACACAAGTGCGCAAAGCAATAAGTGAGAGCGAGGCACACTCTGTACTCGCATACACACATATGTATGTATTTGGGCTGAATCTTACATACATATATTACGAAATAGCATCAGCCGCAGCGACGTTGTGCGCTGAGTGAGATGCGGCTTCATACTGAACGTTCGGCTTTCGAGGCCGGCGTTCGGCTGCCACTCTCAGCAGTCTTACTTTGTCTGGGCACACTAAAATGGGCGCGGGCACCCATGGGGCTCAGTCGTTGACGATTTATCGGTATCCGATTATTCCGCTGTTTGACATGTCTATGCATTGTATAGATAGTGTCCATGCGCAGATAGAGTTTGTTTCCGATATTCGATAACTTGCCCCGTTTCCAAGTAATCGATAAAAATCGATATCGCGATCCGGTTTTGGAGCAGTTTTGGTAAATAATAAGAGCTAGAGTCACCAAACTTGACATGTAGATTCTAGAATGTATATGAATATATATATTTCAAGTATCTTCCATTTTATAGCTACCACCACCTCCTCGCTACAACCACATAGTTATAAATCAAGTAAATAAACCAATTTATGCTGCCCACCAATATAAGCCACAATTTAAATGCAATTGACTTTTTGATAATACACGAATATATTTTGGTACAATTAGATGCAGAAATTTCATCAAGATTGGTTAAGAAACACAGAAGTTATTAAATAAAGCAAGTTATTGCTGGCCTCGAGTTTGGGGCAGCTAGCGCAAATTCCAAGAATTTCTGTATACATGTACACACACACATTCACACACAACAGCATTGCAGTTTCGATTGTATTGTTTTCTGTGCTGCTATTTTAATCCTTTTTTTTCATTAAGTCTTAGTTATTGTCAGCTACGAGTTCGAACCCTGCCTAGGAAAATGTTTTTATATTTTTGGCTGGTGTGGCTGTTGAGTAGAGTCGACAGCAAGTAATGGTACCTTTTTTTGTTTTAATTTATCTTTATTGCTTTATCGGGAGCTCCCGACTAGAACCTGTTACATGTTTTAACTACAACAGTGCATATGTGCGAATATGTCACTTCACTTCCCTTATAGAGAAGTCTATGCCTAAGCAGGGACTTATTGGTACAGCTAGTGTTGTTTGGTAGACATTACATTTTGTGGTATATATATTTTTTGCATCTTTGTTTGCATCATTTTACAAATGTTTAATTGGATTAAATGTTAATTACTTTAGGTATAGGTATATTAAAAAGTAATTTTGGAAAATTATTTGAACAATGATGTTGTGATATTTATTTTTGTTAATTCAAGAGGTGCGAAATCTATTTCTGGTGTTTGGTAATCTTATTTACTTGTAAATATTATTTCGTTTTTGACAATTTGAGCTAGTTACAATTGTATTAGGTTCAATGTATTTAAACATTTCTGTTGTTTGTATTGGTATAAAGTTACAAATTGGTATATATTTTTTAATTTTTTTTTTGATTATATTTATGGAGTTTTCGTTTTTATTTTTTTCATTTTCAAAGTAATAGGATTGTATGTTAGTGTGTTTTTACTATTGTTTTCATAATCTTTATTTTTTATTTAATTTTATTTTTTTTGCTTTCCATCATTCGTATTACGTCATTCGACTAATGAATCTATTCGAATTTTGTGCAAGTGTCTCTAAATTTTTTCTGAATTTCCACTCGATCATTTTTGTTGCAAAAAGATATTAATAAACATTCTGTCTATTTTCTTGGTGTAGGGCTATTCCGGTATTCTAGTAGTGAGTGAGTCTATTTCTATTAGTTATTTTATAATGATCAAATGCTTTAAGCGGGTTTTCCAATTTTCCTTTCTGAATGGGACCCTTTCTGTATCTAGTGTCAATGTCGTATTCCTGTTGGTTGTTATCTATTTTGTCTATTTTTCTTTCTTAATTGTTTGAGTATCTAGCGTTGGCTGCCCATCATTAAGTAATATGTGTGCAGGTGTTCAGTGGTGTCATGCTTGGTTTTGTGGTTGTAAATATAATGAATTGTTTCTTTCTTGCTTAATTTGATTTCGTCATCATCGGATGATTTGATTATGCGATTTTTTTCATTTATTGTTTTATATAGTCTTTCTATGTCTGATAAACCTGTTTTCGCCGTATTGAGCTGTAATTCAATTTCTTCACTCTCAATCCATTGCTTAAGAGCCAAACTGGAGAATGCCCCATCTCTGTATGGGTTTAATTAGCTGATTATAAATACGCATAAGTGCATTTTTACACTCTATCCAGTCCTTTGTTTTTATTTGTTCAAGGGTGGCAAATTTTGAATAGATGTCTATGCAACTGAAGTAGTGTTTACCTTCAGATGAGTAGATATCCACCACGAATTTATAGACAGTGTTCAGGTTTTGGTGTAATTTTAAATGGCATTTTTGTGTCTCTGTGCTCTGATTTAGCTAGGTTAGAAAATAATGATTTTCTTTAAATAATTTGTCATAATTGGTCATCTTTTGGATGCCAGGGTGTAGAAGTTTTTTATGAGATTGGAGTACAATTTTTTTGAATTCGGCATATGAGCTTACGTTTTTTACGGGTCACTTTAGTGTAAGAGGTGTTAATAATTACTTTGTGAGCTGTGTGGATGACTTCAAAGTCTGCATCACTCGCGATGTACATGGTGATCTTTTTATGAATGAAATAATCAAGCAAGAACTGTTTAAGCTTTTCAAGGGCCATTTTATCGTAATGGACTGTAGTTATTGAATTGCCGAAAATAGTCGATTGGTCTATCCTGTTTTGATCTCATTTAATCAATATTATTTGTTGTTTGGATAAATTTATTAGCTTTTCTGTTAATTGAATAAGGTCACTACTGTCTTCGTCTGCACTATGATGGATGTCTTCACCGAAATGATATTCTTCCAGTTTAATTCTGGGCAACGTATCATCAATTGAATTTTGTTGGTCCTTAATATATTCAATTTAAAACCCAAATTCGGCCAATTTAATTCTCCACCTTTGTAATTTAGCATTCGGCTTTTTTAAAGTATGCAACCAACTGAGGTTGATGGTCACTGGCTATCTGGAAATGTCTTCCAAGTAAGTAATGACGGAACTTTTTAGTGGCCCAAACTATGGCGAGTAATTATTTTTCGATAGCACTGTAATTTAATTCGAGATCGTTTAGTGGCGGATTTAACTTTGAGAGGATTTGGTTTAATTCCATCGGGAGTCACAATTGAGAACTCGCACTTGTCTAATTGTAATATTAAATTTGATTCGGATAATTTTTTGAAACTAATTGTAATGCCTTCAAGTGTTCTTTGAGAGATGTAGAAAAACTAATTTTATCGTCTAGGTAAACTAGACAATCTTTATTAAGCAGTGGTCAAAGTATGTTGGTCATACATCTTTGAAATGTAGCGGGTGCCATTGGTGACCATTCTTGGTAGAAAATGCAGTTTTTGGTATGGATTCCGGATCCATTTATATCTGATGAAAACCTTTCGCCAAATCGATTGTCGTAAAATACTGACATCTTCCTAATTTACCGAGTATTTCTGCCATGTTGGGTATGGGATATCTGTCCGATATGGTTACTTCATTTAGTTTTCTGTAATTAATAACTACTCTGTATTTATTTTACAACCCAAGTTTGGCTATTATAGGGTGAATTGCTTTCTCTAGTTAATCCTTGTACTAGCATTTCTTGTACCTGTCTCTTCACCTCTATTTCATGCGTTTGTGCTTGTGGATATTGTTTTGAATAAATGGGGGAATGATGTGTCGTATTTAGTACGTGATTAACTGTGTTTGTAAATGTTAAATGATCTCCTTCTAGGTATTGAATATTCTTGAATTTATTATACCCTTGCAGAGGGTATTATAATTTTGTCGTGAAATGTGTAACGCATAGAAGGAGACATCTCCGATCCCATAATACATACATCCATGATCAGTATCAACAGCCTAGTCGATATAGCCATGTCCGTCTGTCCGGCTGTCTGTTTCAATGCGAACTAGTCTCTCAGTTTTAAAGCTATCTTTATGAAACTTTGTAGAAGTGCCTCTTTTTTTTCTTTCTGTTGCACGCAGTACATACGTCAAAACCAGCTTTTTTTTTGTTTTTCAAGATATCTTGACCAAACTCGGTATGTATTAGTTCTACTATGCTCCTTATATTTATGCAAAATCCTATCGAAATCGGACGATTATATCATATAGCTGCCATAGGAACGATGGGTCGAAAATTAAGTTTTTGTATTTTTGTCTGCAAGGATATTAAATCTTCGGCGTGCCGATAATTGTTGTAGTTTAGAGCTTTCCTCTTGATTGAAATGATTTAATCGCAATTGTTCAAAATTCAAATTTTTATTTGGTAGGGAAACTGATTTTTCTTTTCGTCTTTTGGACCTGAATTAATCAATTGGTATGTTCTGTCAAAAAGTGTAAATGTGCGATTTTTGCAATTTATAATAGTTTTGAGCAATCTTCTGCCAATTAACATATCGAAATCGTTAGAGAAATTATGCAAATAGAATTGTTGAGGGGTTTTGATTATGTTTTTATTGGGTAAGATACCTGATATATTTATTGTTATGGGACCATTTGATGTAAGAACATAACATTTAGTATTCTGAATTGGAAGGGAAAAAATATTTTCTCGCGTCATGTTAATAGTAGACCCTGTATCAATTTGTATTTGTAACCTTTATGTCCTATTTCCAGGGTCTGGTAGTCTTGGTACTGGTTGTAGTCATAGTACTCCTGTTCGTACAACTGTAGGTCGTAGTTCTCAGATAGTCTAAATCTTTTAGTTGAAAGTTGGGGCTGTTGGGCATGGAGGCTTGTTGTGGTGTTTGAAGAAATGGATTTATATTAAATATAGGTTGTGAGTTCACAATTCTATTGGGATCAAATTGGTTTTGTCCGTACTTCATAAGTTGTTTATTAATCATTTGTGGTGCATAAGTCGGTCTGGGTGAGTAGTGCTGTGGGTTAAAATTGAACTGTAATGGTTGCGAATATTGTAGATATCTTGGTTAATAGCTAGCTTGGTTAGTTGTACTCAACTTAAAGTGACTCAAATTCTGATATTGGTTTTGGGCTTTACATTTATTTCTATCTTCATTATATTTGTTAACACCGAAGCTTGCATGTTCTTCAAAGATGCCCTCATTTTGTGCTATTTTAACTAAAGATCTCAAGTCTGTAATATCATGATGCTCCAATCAAGTGAATAGTGTAGGTGGTAATTTTCGATTACTGTTCTAATAAAATCTTTAATTGTCTGCAGATAAATTATAAGATTACTTTTAATACCTTCTAGATGTAACTTAGATATTAATAGTTGACGTCGTTTCTCCGCCTCATCGCAGCATGATCGCAGGTTTCCCTTGTAAGGTGTCTCTCGGAAATTCTCCAATAATTTACATTGTGGCGTCTGTGGCTTGTATTCTACAACTACCCTCTGCCTCAATGTTTGGCAGACCCAACGATCTAGTCACATGTCCATCCAGATCCCTTTCTACTGATCCGAGAAGAATGCGCTGCTGTCGCGCGTCGTCCGTCTGGTAGAGAGATAGTATATAATCAACTCTGCTGATGAATGTGTAGGGTGCGCTCGGCTCTCCAGTAAATGTGGGGATGTCTTTAAGTTGCCTCTGACCCTTGGTCAGGTTGTTGTCATTTAATGTTGCAATCTGGGGTGCGGTGAAAATGGTTTTTGCCATTTTTTTTTCGCCAATGTATTACAATTAGCGTTTTAATTAATTGTATTTTAGGCGTTTTTTTTTCTTGTTCAATTAGAGGTGAACATTTTTTTAAAATTAATTTATTTTGTTTTTCACTTTAAATGTTGAATTGTGCACCGTGCCATTGGACTTATGGGCATTTTGTTTTGGTTTTAATATTGTGACGCGGAGTCACAATAGACCCACCAATATTATAAATAATCATAAATAATCATAGAAAAAATGTCAAACAAATGAAGCTGAAATATGAAATTGAAAACTTATCGTTAAGAATAGAAAGGAGTGGATTTATTAGGAATTAAGAGGAGCCAATTATAATGTAAATTTAATCATAAGCAACTCTGACTCCTAAAACGTTAACAGTAGGAGTAAAAGAGAGCGAATGCTTGCGAGAGAGTTTTCGCCGGAGAGCGAAAAGGGCGAAAAAGGGTTGTGAGCTGCTGAAGCTGAGCAGCAAGATCACTTACAATTCAGCGAAAGTAAGTACAAGACGTGCGCGTGCGACGACGGAAAAGATTTAGGGAAACGCGAGGTAGCCGCGAGGTTAGAAAGAAATAAGAAGTGTCGGTGCAGCAGGGAAAGTCGAATAGATAAAGTGCGAATTATAATCCACGAAGCTGATTGGAGTTTACATTGTTTTGTGCAAATTGGCGGCATAGGCCGTATAGCGATTGTGTGTGTTTTGTAGGCTTTTTATTTTGCGGCGGAGTGATCCCAACAGCACCCATCACGCTGATCTACCCTAACCTAACTGCAGCGGAGTGAGCCCGGCGGTTCCCTTCCCTCTTCCCAAAGATATAAATCCCTCTGTGGCGGAGTTTTCCTGACAGTTCTCTAAGCCCCCCGTGCTGATTGAGTTTTACCACCCCGGCCAAGTTACTACTTTACAAGTGGCACCCTAGGCGTAGAGGGGCGTGGCATTAACGTGGCCTAAAAGCCCCCGTAAGTGCCACCAGAGTGGATTCAGGGCCAAAAAGGCAGTGTTAGCTGAGAAGTTAGCTGCCCGCGGCGGACAAAAGGGAACATCACTGGAACTACCGTGGGGCAAATCGTTCGGTACGGTACGCGAAATTGCGCTGTAAGTGAGCGCAGCGTGGAGATTGTGAAAAGTGGAAAGTGACAACGGCGTCAGCATAAGTGAACGTTGCCTTATGAAAGGCGGAGTTTTTCTTTTAAATACAACAACAACCAAAAAAAAAAGAGAAAACAAAAAAAGGTGAACAAGCAAAAGGGCAAGTGAACTGGGACGAGACAAGTGCGCTAAAGTTTTTTCTGGGTTTTTATTGGTGTTCAAAAAAAAAGGGATAAAGTGAGAGTGGCCCATGAGAGTGAACATGATACCACGGTGAAAGAGTGAACGAGTGCAGCGAAAATGTACTGTAGAGTGAGGTCAATACGCAGCGTCACTTTTTAGGGTGGTCAACTAAAGAGCGCAGTGACTTTTGTTTTGCGGCTCGGTACGAAATAAAATTAAATACAAATAAAACTAGTTAAAAAAAATTTACTAAAATTAAAATTATTTAAAATAAAATTACTAAAAATAAAATTAATTAATTATAAATATAATCAAAATAAAATTAATAAAATTAAAAATAACAAAAATAATATAAAATAAAATTAATTAAAATAAATAAAAACAAATAAATTAATTAAAAATAAAAAAATAAAATTAATTAAAAATAAAATAATTAAAAATAATAAAATTAATTAAAAATAAAATCAAAATAAAAATAATTAAATTAAAATAATCGGAACCAGGCTAGCGCAAAAAGGACAGGCTAGCTTACGGTGACAGAAATACAACCCAGATAAGAAAACGAAACTCGAAACTCTGTCATAAGTTCAACAAAGATAAGAGGTGACACGAGAAGATGGATACGGGTTAGTGTCAGAATTCAGGGGTGGGCGTGCTTTGGGTCCACTTGCGACGAAAGGAGAAGCTGGAGTCAATCACTTGTGAGTTCGAAGACTTGCGTCGCCGGTTGGCAAGTTTCGTGACGATCGGGCTAAGGGGCGTGTCATGGGATGAATTCGTGGAGGGATTCCTAGATTTCTTTTTGCCCCCGCGGTACTTTGAATTGTTAGAAGACGAAATCTGGGTTCGTCGTCAACGAGATGGCGAAGGTTACAAGCAATATGTGGTGGACATAAGGGCATTGATGCACCACGCTGGCTACAGCCCGGAGAGGGAACTAAGTAGCATATACGACAACGCAGCTCCAGAGTATAAATTGTATGTGCGGAGACACGATTTCTCATCGTTGTCAAAGCTTATACAGCTAGCCGTCGAATACGAAGGGATAAAACAGCAGGGTCAACAGTACCCATCTGGTTTGCGATCTCGGCTGGGAAATAGCATGGGCACGTATCTAGGCGACGGGCAAACGCAGAAAACGATCGGCATAAACAACCCGCTCAGAGTAGCCTCATCGCCAGTCGGCGGGGTGGCTCTCAGTGGGGTGGTTCCAGAGGCACTACCGGCACCGAGAGAAGAGGCTGCCAACAGGACGCCCAATATGCTTTCGATGTGGGCGAGAGGGGCATTTTGGGAGGGAATGTCCAAACCCTCAGGCGGTCTTCTGTATGCAATGCGGAACCAGAGGAGTGAGCAGCCATGAATGCTGTAGACGACCGGCTCAGGGAAACGGGCAGCGGCACCATCCGGACCGGAAGCGGATGGGCAGCGATGTCACCGAAGCCCGGAACCAGTAAAAATCTTGCGAGTCGAGTGGGGTCGTGTCGTCGCGACGGTCAGAATCGGCGAGGAGGAATACGCGGCGACGATCGACACCGGCGCTACCCGGTCTTTCATTAGTGGGGCCTGCGCGGCGAAGGTGGCGAAGGACGTGGAGATTAGGGAGGGAGATTAGCAAACTTGGATACGGCTAGCGGACGGATCGGGGCTAGATGTCGCACGGATGGTGCACGGGAAAATCAGTTTAGAGGGACGTACAATCGACGTGCCTCTACAAATAATGGCATCGATGCTAGATCAAGTGATTCTAGGTATAGATTTTCTCCGTACGATAGGCACAACCATACGTTGTGGGGACAGCGGGATGACGCTAGGCACGCCGGAAAAACTGGGAATCAGGAAAGGGGTGACTGGTTTCCCACGGAGCTGATCCCGGCGGCAAGGTTAGGGATTAGGCAGAAGGCAGCAGTCCGTCCCGCGGAGAGAATCCCGGAGACGCGGTCGAGTAATCAGGGTGTGTCCAGGGCGCCAGTGGAGGCGCGGTCGGACGATAAGGTGTTCGGGTTGCCGTTAGAGGCGCGGTCAGACAACCCGGGGGTGTCTAGAGCGCCAGTAAAGGAATGGAAATAGGAGCGTAAGGAGGACATTGACAGGGGTAAGGGTAAAAGGACAGGCGACGACGGAGGGCAGTAGAGGCGGGGATTCGGGGCCTATGTGTGGATCAGCACCTAAGAGCGCGAAGCTGGGGAGGGTGGCTGGATCCAACGGGAAGGAGGATCAACCTCGCACCTTAGAAGGAGTCGTGCTAGCAGGGGAACTAGTCGCGGGAGAAAAACCGGCCGCCAGAACTAGTCACGAGGCAAGTAGTGGTGAAGGGTCTGGAGAGGAGAGTCCTGGTAGCGAGAACAAATGGCCAGCAGACCTGGAGCCCAGCCTACAGGTGCTTCTGGAGGCGGAGTTGGCGCGATTCGAGGGTTTGAAGGGCGTGTCCCACATAGCCAGCCACCGTATTGTAATGGAGGACAACGAGCTCATCAAGCAGAGATACTACCCAAGGAACCCGGCGATGCAGCAAGTCATCGACAAGCAAGTAGAGGAATTGCTCAGGACGGGAGCCATCGACCCGTCCCGAAGCCCGTACAGTGCGCCGGTCGTACTGATGAAGAAGAACAGGGGAACGGCGAATGTGCATCGACTATAGGCAGCTCAATGCACATTCGATCCCGGACGCAAACCCTTTACCCCGGATAAACCACATTTTAGGATCTGAAGCAAGGATATTAGCAGATCCCCATGGAAGAAGGTAGCAGGCAGTATACTGCGTTTACGGTTCCATCGCATTGGATTCAGTGATAGGACAGGAAATGGAGCCCCACGCTTTCGCCTATCTGGATGACATCATCGTCATAGGTCCGACCAAGGAGCAGCACGTGGCTAAACGAATCTGAGACTAAACAGAGAAAAATGTCGATTCTTCCAAAAGGTGCTGGTGTATTTGGGGCACGTGGTAAGTGACGAAGGAATCCGCACGGACCCCTCAAAGGTGCTCGCAATTCAACGACTGACAGCCCCATCGAATTGTAAGGAGGTGCGACAATGCCTAGGGATGGCCTCGTGGTATCGACGCTTCGTTCTTAATTTTGCGTCGGTGGTGCAGCCGATGACCACTCTATTGAAGAAGGGGAAAGCATGGTCGTGGGGCGTAGAGCAACAGAATGCATTGGAGCAACTCAAGGAGCGGCTCACAACCGCGCCGATTTTCGCCTGCCCGGATTTCAGTGAGAAATTCGTGCTGCAAACGGACGCAAGCGAAAGCCACGGAGAAAGAATGTCTGGCTATAGCTTGGTTTATCCGCATGTTGAGGTGCTATTTTGAGGGTTATAGGTTCGACGTCATTACAGACCACATGGCACTCAAATGGCTCAATTCAATAGATAGTCCATCTGGAAGAATCGTTCGATGGGCCTTAGAATTACAACAGTTCCAGTTTGACGTGCAGTACCGACGAGGGAAATTGAATGTAGTAGCTGATGCACTATCCCGACAGCCACTAGAGACATGTTGTCAGGCCCTGGAGGAGCAGCACCCCTGTGGTTGGACCGCACGCATGCTGGAAAAACTCACTAAGGAGCCAGAGAAGTACCCGGACTACGCTGTCGAGCACGGCCAAATCTACCGCCACCTAAGACACCGAGCCGACGACGAGGACTATGTACCGTGAAAATTATGTGTCGTCGGCAATCAGAGGCAGAGAGTTCTGCAGGAGTGCCACAATGCCCCGACGGCGGGTCATCAAGGTGTTAGGAAGACGATATCTCGCCTAGCGCAAAGGTTCTACTGGCCAGGAATGTTCCGGGACGCCGCACGACATGAGAGATGCTGCGAGGTGTCCCAAAAAGTAAAGTGGAACAGGTGAGGCCGGCAGGACGAATGCTGACGCGCCAGTAGACGGAACCGTGGTCCATCCTATGCGCCGACTTCGTGGGCCCCCTACCACGCTCGAAGCATGGGAACACGTTGTTGCTGGTATTTTATGATGCGTTCAGCAAGTGGGTAGAACTGGTCCCTTTAAGAAGATCGACGGCGGAACACTTGCAGAGGGCGTTTCGAGAACGGTTACTCTGTCGATTCGGAGTCCCTCGGAAGTTTTTATATGACAACGGAGTGCAGCTTACAGGTCGGACATTTAAGGTTTTCCTGATGTCGATCGGACGAACCGGACGGTCAAGACAGTGATCGCCCAGTTCATCGAAGAACATCAGAGCTCGTGAGACGAGATGCTGCCCGAGATAGCGTTGGCAATGAACACTAATGTGGCTGACTTCACCCGCCTTCTTAGTGCAAGGTCGCAAACCTCGTCTCCCCGCTGCCTTATACGACGAGGTTACGCCCAGATCCGCCACTGTTCAGCAATCGCCAGGGGAAAAGGCCGGTCGGTTAAGAGAGGTGTTCAACATCGTTCGTCACAACCTGCAGCGTGCTTCCCAGGACCAGGGAAGGTACTACAACTTGCGTCGAAGAGAATGGCGACCAAAGATCAATGAGCATCAGCTAGTGAGTATCAGCTATCGAAGGCCGCCAACGGATTCGCGGCGAAGTTAGCGCCGAAGTTTGACGGTCGCTACCGGGTCGTAAAATTCGTCCCGCCAAATATCGTGCGCTTGGCGCGTGACGGCGAGTGGAAGAGGCGGGTAGCTAACGTTGCCCAACTAAATATATATCACGGACCAGGCCAAGAAGACCCCAGCGAAGATGGAGGGCCGAGAGACGAACAGCTAAATAAAAAATGGATTAAGAACAAATTGTAATAACCCGTATGTTTAACTATCTATAACAAAAGTCATTGTGAGCTGCACCATAGGAACGTATTAGAGTAATGTAGGCCGAAGTCGATATTAGGGGGAGGGGAACGGAATGGTAGAGGAGGTAAAAACGGAACCGATTCTGCGTACAAGACGGCAACGCGTTCGTTAGGGTGACCGTCACCGACGGCCGCAAGGTGACGATCACACGCCGTCAAGAAATGGGGGGGGGGGGGGTGTTGTGACGCGGAGTCACAATAGACCCACCAATATTATAAATAATCATAGAAAAAATGTCAAACAAATGAAGCTGAAATATGAAATTGAAAACTTATCATTAAGAATAGAAAGGAGTGGATTTATTAGGAATTAAGAGGAGCCAATTATAATGTAAATTTAATCATAAGCAACTCTGACTCCTAAAACGTTAACAGTAGGAGTAAAAGAGAGCGAATGCTTCCGAGAGAGTTTTCGCCGGAGAGCGAAAAGGGCGAAAAAGGGTTGTGAGCTGCTGAAGCTGAGCAGCAAGATCACTTACAATTCAGCGAAAGTAAGTACAAGACGTGCGCGTGCGACGACGGAAAAGATTTAGGGAAACGCGAGGTAGCCGCGAGTCGCGGCATAGGCCGTATAGCAATTGTGTGTGTTTTGTAGGCTTTTTATTCTGCGGCGGAGTGATCCCAGCAGCAGCCATCACACTGATCTACCCTAACCTAACTGCAGCAGAGTGAGCCCAGCGGTTCCCTTCCCTCTTCCCAAAGATATAAATCCCTCTGTGGCGGAGTTTTCCTGACAGTTCTCTGAACCCCCCGTGCTTTACGTCTCGGCAAACTACAAATTTCTTGTACAGTGAACCTGCTAAGATTGAGTTTTACCACCCCGGCCAAGCTACTACTTTACAGTATATCTCTATATTTTTTTTTCCACTTTGATAGGATAACCGAAACGGATTTACAATCCTGGTTGAAGAAAAAAAATACATATAATTTTACTACTCACGAATTGTAAAAGCTAATATATTTTCCACTAGCGGTTCTTTTGTCGAATACTTTTTATCCTACCGTATGTATCCTACCGGCTGCGTCAGTGAAATCGTTTGTTTGAGTCGAATAAATAACCCATAATAATATCACTAAGGTCAACGCTGAAATAATTTTTTTAATAACAACGCGAGCAAATTTTGTGCGTGGTGATTAATTGAAGTTCAGCTTAAGACTAAAAGTTCAGTATAAACTTATTTTATGTTGAGAAGCTTATTACTATGTAATGGCATTGCACTATGTAATGGTAGCTGCAATTAACGAAGTAATGTGTCTATTGCTTTGCGTAACTGCACAAGTGCAGGTAAGATGTTTAATGCTTTGCTTATCTATATGGATGCAACTGCAATTATCTGAATAATGTTTTTATTGCTTTGCTTAACTGTATTTATGCCTTCGCAAGCGATGAGCGCTGCAATTATACTGCCTTCTTATATTTTTAACTATAAAAGTGCATATGTGCGAATATGTCACAATATGCATGACATATGGTTGTATAAATAAACCAGTCGTGGTTTTAAGCGTTTGGTTTTGCGTAGAGCATTTACAATGTATTCTGATATATTTCGAGTGAGCTTGCGATTATCGACGTATGATTCTGTTCGCTACACCGCGTTAACTTTCTCCATATTGTGTCGAAGTGTTGATGATTATAAGCGATTGATTCCGCCTTGCCATGCTATAATTTATATATTTTTTTGTTTGTCATATGTATTTTTTGAGTTTTTTTTTGTACATTAAGAACAGTCACAGGAACGATTATCAAGATTTATTTTGTCCACTAGTTGTATTTACTTATCTAATATTTTTATTTGGCATTAGTAGTGTGCGCGGTATGGTGTCTTGGGGGATGTTTCCGATTGAGCCACATAGATACAACAAATCTTATTACAAGTCACTAATTAATTTAATTTATGCATATTAATAATACACATTTTAACTGGCACTTTTCCACTAAGTCCATTCAGTTACCGTCAGAAGGAGTGACGATGGGTTGAATGAAAGTAGATTGCTTGAGGGCCTTTGTGTAAGGCCGATTTCCTGTGCCTAGTTGAGAAGAAGTCTGTTCTCTTTATACCTTAAAATCAGAATGTTCTTTATTGAAACTGTAGCTATACCATTAAGCTTAGTATAATTTAGAATAAAACCGTTTAGTTATTATTATTTATTCGGCAATCCGTCTGTATTTTACAATGATATCTAAAGTTAATGGAGTCGCGACGTTCCGGCAGCGGCATGGGCAGATCGCTGACTCTGCGCCTAGTTCCGTTCTTTAGCAGCCACTCAGCGCGCGCATGTGCGGGATCATATTTCTATGGGCTGGCCGTTGACCGGCCGGCACTGCACTGTCACCGTCTTGTGCAAGTGTCGCAATATTGTTGCGACGGCATCCGGTCGCCCAATCGGACTAGCTGGTGATAACTCGTCCCAGCACGTTTGCCGCCAATTCAGTCTGCCGCTTGACTTTAAGACGTTGACGAACCATGTGGATAGCGACTTAACATATAAAGACTAGGGCCAGGGTGGTACAACTGCTGATGTTTGGACCCGACAACAATTTAGACCGTAGGTGGCCGATGTGTTGCAGGTTCGTCACGCTACATTCATGTAGAAATGGCAGACTACGATATTCCCGGTACTCGATCGATATTGATCAGCGTGACGGCGGACGCGATTGGCTTTTTCCTGAGGACACCATAGCTATTGATAAATGTGGTCTTGTTTATCTCGATCTTATCATCGAAGGTAGCTAGTTATTTCCCGGAAATAGATTGTTGTGCAACCACATTATCCGTGATAGTGACGGTCCCATTGTTGATAATGATTGCGCCGTCATCTATGATAGTAAGCGGGTTGAGATGGCCCGGGCGCGTGCTGCACTGTGCAGGAGTTCCGGATATGAGCTGCTGAGCGCAGTTCGGTGATCGTAGCCTCCTGCAGAACGTGGTACTCACCGCCGCATCGCATTTACCGACGGCGTAGGTATTTGTGTCTGCACCAATATTGCTGTCTTCAAAATCTAAAATTCTATTGGAATGCAGAACTGGATAAATCTTGATTTTCTTACAGGCTAATTCAGGATTTGGATATTTAATTAGGAAGTACAATATTTCGTTATTTTGAAAGGCCTTAATTCTAGCTACTTCTAATATGTCTGCTACACTAGCATTTGTGAAGTGTTTAAGGGTCATTTCTTTTACATCAATTTCATCCCATATTGCAAGGCTGATCAGGTTTATTTTTGCCAGAGTGATGGCGAGGATTAAATTTTGTAAATCCGTAATTATCATTCTATTTTTTGCCAAAAGTGTTTCGCAGAGGTGATCTATTGCGGTCCCGTCAGTGCATTTGCCTAAACTTAATTTGCTCACTGTCGTCAAAGTCGGGAGTTCCTGCTACTACTTTTAAGGTTGTTTCTAAAAGATTTATACTGCGAGAATGTCTATGATTAACCTTTAGTGTTGCTATTAATGTGTCGATATGTGCAAATTCTGTAGTCAGTACTTCCCTGATGTGTTCTGGGTTGAATAATTGTATAGTGTTCTTGGTCTCTTCCACGTAAGTCTCGTACGTTGTCATGTTCATAGTGTGTACCAGATAGCCGTACTTGTCCCAACGTGACTACATCACCGTCTGCTACGGGTGTGTAGTCAGAGTGAGTGTAATTTGTCAGTTTCATTGTTGTGGTCGTAAGTGCGGTTGGTATCAGAATAAAAAAAAGTATAAGCCTAGAAGGAGTAAATGTATCTTAGGAGAAATGTATAAACAATTTAAAATACTAGAGGTATCTTTAAACGTGTTACTTGAGGTTGTCCTTATGGAGCACCCTACCTTTTATAAGAACCGTCATGTCAAGGTCAGCGTTGATCGTTTCTTCAGTGCATAGTGGTGTTAGCTTCGTACCAAGTCGTCTGTTTGTTTTTAGGCATACTCGTTCTCCTGTTTGGAATTCTCTATGTGCCCTATCTTAATTTGATTGTTCGAGGCTCTTCTCTTGGGCTCTTTGGAGTTGTTCCCTTACTTGAGATTCTAACTCTATTGGGGCTGAGTGCACTATTTCTTTCGGTTTTCTGTTAGTGAGGGAATGAACGGTTCTATTATATGCAATGGTGGATAGGAGGATTAGATCAATAGTGTCGTCAATTTTTTTTCATATTTGAAGCAACGCGAGGGTGCTGTGGAATCTTTCCACCTGTCCGTTTGACGTACTATTTAGGGGAGGTGCGTTCGAGATTTGTATGTCAATAGTATTTGCCAGAATAGTTCGAATGGTTTCGGAGTTTAATGCTTTCTCTTTACCGCAGTAAATTGTTCTTGTTCCCGGAAAAAAATTTTCTAGGTGAAGTATTGGGGTTTTTATGTCAACGTTCGCTCGTGAGTTTATTGGTTGGACCACGGCGAATTTTGGGAACTTGTTAATGCATGTCACAAAATATTTTTTGTCGGTAAAAAAATGTCGACATGCAGTAGTTCGGCTGTTAATGATGGTTTAGGAATTCTGCTTATGGCCTGTTTGACCGGGTGACGGATATAATTTGCTTTTGAACAGATTTTGCAGTTTGCGGCAATTTCCGTAGCTAGTCTGCTCATTTTGGGAAAGAAATAGTCACGAAATATTTGATTGACATTTTCTTGGGCGGAGCGGTGCGCTCTGTTGTGTTCGGTGATAACAATTTCCCTTTGTTCGGTTTGGTCGGTTATATCTGCGACTAGGTATTTGGAATAGTTGAAAGTTGTTGCGGGGAATGTCTCTACCAGCCTTTGTTGGATAAAAGCTACTATAGGAACTTCGCAGTGTAATGAGTTGACCACTTCAGTTATTACCAAGTCCTATAGTGTCTGCCATAAGTCCTCTCTGTCTGTGAATCGGATTACATGTCTTAGTTTGTGCTTGAAAAGGATAACCGTTCTAACCGAGGGAAATCCTGCCTCCTCAATTAGGATTTGGTTACGTTCGTTTCCCGTTCGTTCGTCGCAAAGTTTATTTCATTGTTCCGTAGTATCGGGGAAATCATTGTGATTGGTTTGCCATCTTGGGCTAACACTGCTCCTAGGCCGTGTGCCGAAGCGTCTGTCGATAAGTCGAATGGTCTTTTAAAATCTGGGTATATCAGAAGCACGTCTTCTGATGCCAATATGTCTTTTAGTTTGTTGAAGGAAGTAGCTTCTGTGAGCTTAGATTAATCGGAACGTTCCTGGACTGATTAGCACTTACTTTTGCCGTTGTCGCCTTTTAGAAGGTCCGTTAGCGATCATGCAATGGTGGCGAAGCCCTTTATAAGGCATCTGTAATAACTTGCTAACCCTAGAAATGATCTAAGGCCAAACAATATTTTTGGTGGTTGGGAATCCTTTATGGCCGGAATTTTGTCGGCCGATTGGTGGAATCCCAAATAGTCCACACTTTCTTTGAAGAATTTTGACTATTCTTTGGAAACCCACATGCCTGTGTCCCTAAGGCTTTTCAATACCCACTCGATGACCCGCTTGATGTGGTCTTCCTTGTTAGGGGAGAAAATTATTACGTCATCTACATAGACGTAACATGTTTTCCCGATTTGGTCCCTGATGACGTCATCTATTGCCCTCTGGAAAATGCTAGGGGCGTTTTTAGCCTAAATGGAAGCCTGCAAAATTTATACTTCCCACTGTTTACAGAGAATGCAGTCTTTTCTCTGTCCCTTTCCGCCAACTGTATTTGGTGAAAACCCGATTTGAGGTGCAGTGTTGTGAAATACTGGGCTTCACCGATGTTTGACAATATGGTTGAAATTGCTGGGGTATTTATCGTCGATTGTCTTTTGATTTAACTTTCGAAAATCAATTACCAGACGTTTCTTCCTGTGGCCTGAATCGTCGACACCTTTTTTTATCGACGACCCATATTGGGTTGTTATAGGGTGACTTTGAGGGTCTAATTATGCCGTTCGCCAGTAGTTGTTTAACTTCTGCATTGACAAATTCGGACACACTCATTGGGTATGGGTATAATTTGGAATATACCGGTTCGCCGTCCGTTCGGATTGTGGAGATTGTGTTTATGTAGTATGGTAGGGACTCATTAATGTCTGCAAAGGCTTTAGCCATTCGGTCAATCATTTGATTGAAGATGGGTCTGACTGCGGCGGGAACATCCGCGTCACTAATTTGGAAATGGTTCACTTGTTTGCATGTTGGGAACTCAATTTTGTTTGTAGTCAAATCTATTTGAGCGTTAATCTGTTTTAGCAGACCAAGGTTGTTGCCAAACACTCAACACTTTAAGGTTGGGGATTTATTATTGCGGTTTGTCACACAGCGTTAGCAGGGTGATTATTATTTAAAAAATTTGTCGCGGGAGCGATCATTTATTAAGTTGTTCTTTCACAATTTGTAATACTCACGGCGTTAGCTGACGCGATCACTATAATTGTGGAGTTTCCCAAACTGCTGGGGCCAATTAGAATAAAACCGTTTAGTTATTATTATTTATTCGGCAATCCGTCTGGATTGTTTCGTGGGTATGAGAAAACTGATTTTACAATGATGTCTTAAGTTATAATGAAGCCGCGACGTTTACTTGTTCTGCCTACACCAATGTGATGCCGATTTATACAAAGCAGGTTAATAAATATAAACCAAAGCAGCCACCACCGAAATCCGCGAAGGTTTCTCTTGCCGTGGAGGTCCGATGTTGTTCTCTTCTTCCTTAATGAATGGGTAACATGTCTCTTGTGGACTGAACAGGTCTGTTTTGTTGGGATGAGAGATTTTTCCACGTGTTAAGTGGTATACCGTTCAATGTGTTCTATCTTCTGTTTTAGGATTCCAGGGAACTTTCTATCTAACACTTATCTAAGGTACCCAGCTTACGCATTAAAGGAGATCGGTATTCCGATGCGAATGGGGGTGTGGAATAGTCATTTTGTTCTGCCTACTGAATAAAACGGTACTTAATTTTGCTGGATTTCCCACGAATATTCGTATATGTGACGAAACGTCGTCCAAATATGGAATAATATGACAGTTCGTTGACTGCTACGCTTCTCAAAAAAGAGCGCGCCATGCAAGATTACGATGGATACCTCGAGCTTTGGTAAACGCCGACGATATGGAGACCCATACCACATCGAAAAGTTCACTTGCATGCAGTAAGGCTATTCCGCTGCTAAGCTGCATGCAGACAACTGGTCCGTGAACGCCAAGAGTAGAAAGAGGCCTGGCCGTGTGAGTCACCTTAAAGTGGTGCGTAGCCAGTTCCGCAACGTCTTCCGTTCCCAGGCTAACTTAAAGAAGGCTCTGTCTGATAAATAGGTTCCTAACTTGCAGCAGTAGCAATCATAAATTCTACATCCAGGATCAGCAACAATGAAAAAAAATTGAATATTCGTTAAATAAATAATAATAATGAATAAACATAATAATTTTGTATTACAAGAAACAAACTAGCTTACGGATATCTCCAATGATGCCTTCAGAATTATTAAGATTATTAAATTCTGTAGTTGCGGTTACGGAATGTAGTGCTATTTCCAAAGCTCTACCTTTTCTGCAGGCATGTTGAGAGGATGGGATCACGCAAGAGTGCTTTTTTTGTAGCGATTTGCTAGCCGTATTATCTTAATGTAAAAATTAATCCTATCTAATCCTTGGGGGTGTGGTGTGAAAGGTTTTTTTTAGATTTTTTTTGTAAAAGTAGCTTAAACACAATAGACCCCAAAGCTTAAAAACCTTGCCTCAACATTTTTTGGATGAAGACGGTCGAATCTACTTCGCTTAGGCAGAGCTGTATCGTGCGATTTGGCGTGAGCTGACACTTCATTATTAATACTGATGATATGTTGGGATGGCCATTGAGTCTCTATAAGCTTTGCTCTGCCTTAGATCCACGGGCCACACTGAACGCCTGCGCTAAGCATTTACTGTCGCAAGCGATTAAACAGTTTATAAAATGAAAATGAGTCACTTTTTGGTGTTTAAGGTGAACGGACGTGCTCGCGGCAAACAATTAAAAACAAAAATTCGAGTGCGCGCCCAAACGGCCAAAGGGGCTATTGCAATTTCCCACAAAGAGTGCAGAGCATCAACAATTTCTCATGAACGACAAAAAAAATTAAAACAAAACTAATTGCTGACAAAGCAATTTGTTGTAGGAGAATCGAAATAGAATCAAACCAAAAAATAAGGTGGTCACAAACTGAGCAATCCGTCTGCGTTGCCGTGCCGACATGCACATAACCAGTGGCACCATGCCAGTGAGTGCTGACAACAGCAACGCACTCACAATGAGTAACAAGGGACCGTGTCGAACTAACGAGGTAGGCCAATTAAATGCTGACGCCGCTACGTTGTCCAATAACTCAATGATCAGCCGCTAACTACAGCTTGTAATAAATACTCCGCGCTGATGTCTGCAAGAGGTACTTCAGTTTCACCTTCTTACCCTTTAATGGATGCCCAAGACCCCGGCAGCGGCCCACTCGCGGGTGTTATGCAAATCCAGACCCCATCGACGCACTAACGAATATAATTGATATCGTCAAACCCTCTAGTGCAGACACAGCCGCGGCTCGACTGATTCAATCACATGCGCAAAAATAAAGATAAGCGCAAAGTCTTCGAATGCAGGTCCCCACCAGCCGCGCGGCGAAAACACAACAAGACTGACACCAGTCCAGTTCGCACCCATGCTTCCAATAGATATGCTCTCTTGGCAACACGCGATAACAACGAAGACACACCTGATAACCACATTTGCGGATGACGTGGCAATATTTGAGCTGGGCACGCAGATGGAACATGAAGCTTAATGCATCGAAGTGCCAGGCGGTCAACTACATACTGAGGCGTGGCAAGGCTCCAGCAGTCTGGATAGATGGCAGCCCCCTTCACCCTTTCAGAAGCGCCAAGTGTCTTGGAATTGTACTGGATAAGATATCCAACATATTTTTGGTGCCTTCTGTGAGGAATGATTCTTGGCGATTGGACTGAGGACTTTGGGATTGGACATTGGATTGTGATTGCTGAAAGAAGTGCGACTTAATTTGGTAAAAGGGTAAGTGCAATTTGACGCTAACGAGTTAGGTTAGGTGATCAGAATGGCCGAAAACATCATGTATTTACATAACATGAATGTTTTTGATCATCAATTAGCAGTTCACATGGAGACGCCGTGTGTCTAAGGCGGTTTGTGCAGACCTGCCGTTCATGTGTGAATTCGTTGAAGAAAGCTGGAGTTGATATAAAGCAGCAATCTCAAGTTTTAGAATATTATGATGAAAAGTTAGCAATTAAGAGTAGATTGGGAACGTTCATTAGCGTCGTCGCCAGATTTACCGACATTTGAAGAGTTTTGTGATTACCTCGAGTCCCAATATCGAACGATGATTACGGCATCGTCGGGAAATTGCAAGGAAACGCAGCCCATAGATATCCGCAGGAATAAAAAGCAAGGCGTATATGGCTTACGTGCAAGCCAAAGAGACGCAAAAGCTTAATTTATTACTCGACAAGCGGATATATGCATCGTCTGCGGCAAGGAGGAGAACTCCATTGGAACTTGTAATGTATTGAAGGGAATGTGTGCGTCGGATCTTAAGGCAATTGTCTTGAAACATCGGTTATGTTTCAAGTGTCTTAGTCCGAATCATTAAGCAGCTGCATGTGGCAGCTCGCGAAATTGTGCAAGGGGTGCCGAGCGGCACCATACTCTAATCCACCTGGATAGAACGTGTGGTCAAATGGATGCGCCTAGAAACGGCGTCCCAGGGAAGATGGATACAAGTGCACAGCAAGTATCTACAAATTTAATCAACGGAAAGGATGAAGTCCTACATTTTAAAAGACAGGAGTTCTTGTTACCAACAGCAATGGTGCTCATCGAGTCCAAAGATGGCTACCCCTTGAAGTTTCGAGCTTTCTAGGATCAGGGTTCCCTAGCATCGTTTATTTTAGAGAGTGCAGCCCAATAACTTCGGCTGACTAGGAAAACCTCTCATAGGAGAGGTGGTGCGTGGACTTTTTTGTCAATACTCATCGTCGCTTATCTTCGGTAAAATATCTTGTTCGTCTACCCTTGTTATTCCATCTGGACCAAACTATGGTGATTGCTGCGTCATATCGAAGCGCACTGAAGCGATTAGATTATCTGGACAGGCGCCTGCGTACAGACCCCAAGTTAAAAGAAGCATACTGTCACAACATGAATGAGTATCTTTAGCTGGGCAAAATGGAACGGATTACGCCCAAGGTTTATAACATCATGCAATCATAATCTAAAGCAGGAGTTTAACATTGTTATCTACAGCATAACCCAGTTATAAAGGAAACATTATCAACTACGAAGATCCGAGTTGTGTTCGACGGCTCGAGCAAGACAAGTAATGGGAAGTCATTGAATGACATTTTAACAATTGGGCCAAAATTACACTTGCAGCTACCTGGAGTTATTTTCAACTTGAACTTTAAGTTCGGAACTAGTTCAGCACCATATTCAGCTTTGCGTGTCATGCAACAGTTAGCTGCGGACGAAGTTGAGACATTTCCATTGGCAGTGGATGTGGTGAAACATAGCAGATAGTGATGCAGAGGTGGAAGCTATCCAGACTCAAGTCATTGGTATGTTACCCAGCTACGCATTTGAGTTGAGAAAGTAAGCAAGTAAAATATACCAATCGAATTTCGAGAAACGAAGGGGTTGTTGCACCTTGATGGCGAGGACACAATTCGTACGCTGATCGTAGACTTTGATTGGTATGTCTCTAGTGATGCAGAAATTGAAGATGAGCTTGAAGACATTTCTGCTGTGTTGGAGATGAATTTTGAAGGAATCGTGGAAAGAGGAGAAACTATAGAAATCAGCCTTCTTGACAATTTAAATGCGGATGAACGCGAACAAGAACTATTCAGTGTTGCTGATACTTGCTTTGAGAAAATTGATTTGAAGACACTGAAATAGAGATCCAAAGTCATTTGAAGCTCCAGAAATCGAAAAACCAAAATCATAAAAAAGAAGGGCGCGCGTTAGATGCGTGCCAATAATGATATTTTCTTTTGCGCCCATGATCTGTGTGTAGAAATCGAAAACCAGAAATCCCAAAATATTGTCAAATTTGCATCGGACAGGCAGGCAGGGACCAACAGGCACACAAGCGCATAAATACTTCTATTCATATACAATATATGCAAGTATGCGTGAATAGCAAGTCCAAAAACTTTTAAATGCCCACATGCCAACGCTTAGGTGCCCTTTCCAATAATAAGAGCTAAAATGCAAGAATTTCGAATCGACGTGGCAAACCCTTTCATTATTTCATATTACTCGTCCATTCAAAAGGGAATATATTTGATAAAAGTTGAATTCGTGGGCATTTTTGCTTGTGCGGACACATACACACACAAACATTTAAGCGGTACCTAGACATAAAGAGAGCATTGAGAGCACTGAGAGTAAGTGCGAGCGAGATAAAAATAAACAGCGATGCCGTTCTATCGCACAAATCATATGGAAAAGAGTAAGCCAAAGCAGTTTCCTGTAGTATATGTCATATGTATATCTTACTCTTTTTTTTGGCCAGATGCACCGGTTTTTTGGTGCCCACATTTCTAGAATGGCGTGCCCCATCTATATGTTCTTTGGTTAGTGCTTATAGAGAAGAGATAACACCTGTGTTAACTATAAACTGTCCCGAGTGCTCTAGCGCTAATTTCTTCACTGGAGAGATTTGAAAATTCCAAATTATTAGCACCTAAAACCCTTCCAAAACAATTCATCGTAGAAGCACCAACATCTATCAAACTTGTTAAAACATAAATTAAAATCTCATAAAATAATTCAACTGTCCCTTAGTAATGAATGTTGCTGAAATAAATCCTCAAATTCTGGTTTAAACAAGTTTAGCGGATGTGACGGACTTTTATAAATAACTAAAAAACCTAAAGACTTATAACGAAATATAGAATACTCAAACACGACTGACCCAGATGCTTTCCTACCGCTTAAGCATTTTATATAAATTACGATTCCCCACTAAGCTCGTGGCTCATTAGGTATTACCTCGCAATCAACACGGACAACAATGGTGAGCCCTGGAATGTCAATAGTTCGGTTTGAGTACGTAAATGCCTATACAAAACATAGAAAAGACGACTGAATCATTAGACTATCTGCTCAAATATCTTCAATATGACAATGAATGCTTTAAGTATTATTAAAGAAAATGTCTAGGGCGGAACTGTAAACAAAGTGATCATAATGTGTTAGAAGTAGTTTCCCAATCCGCAGTTTCTTTATCTCATTTTGGACCTTATCGTCGTTGTTGGGAGGTTTAGGAGGAACAAAGTCTCCTATAATAAAAAAAAACTTGCCTTTTTCTTCTATACTGAAACTTTTAGCAACCTTCTGAAATCGGGTCCATAAAGCTTCTGTACGATGTGTATACTTTGAGCGAGCAAGTAATCCTACGGTACCATCTGTAAATTTCATTCATAAAGTTATTCGAGCGCTGGATGCATCAATATCTATTTACGTTAAGATGTCTGTTTTCCCATTAACTAATCTAAAGCTACTAACGGATTACAAAATTCTCTGTCTACAAGCCGCACTTAAATGTGTAGCATATATAAAATCATCAAAAATAAATAGATCAGTCGGAAATATGTTTAGCTTTATCGTGTTATAACGGTCTGTTGCCGCATTTGTGCTAAATAGATGAATGGTATTATCGGGCACATCCGATTTTTGATAAATGTGGGATCGGACAAGACTAATATCATCGTGTTTTCCGATACCATATTATTTAAAGCAGAAGCAAGCTATTGGTCCTCCCGTTGTTGCATCATTTCTGTGAGCTTAAAATATTTGAAAAGGTCCCACAGCAATGAAGCATAAATTAAACTGTAGGGAGTTGGATTCGAAAATCCAACGGTCACCTACTGGTAATAACTATCGTAGATCCCCGAGAGTGATGACAGAAATACCAACGAATGAAAAGTATTTTTAAAAATTTGTTCTAAACGGGAGTTCAACCCTACCGTAGATATTGCTATATATAAAACTGTTTGGCCTGACTACCTGACTGACTGATTGGTGTTCAACGCACAGGAATTTTCACAGTAGTTAACTTATATGATGAAGGTGCACGTTAAAAATAGATTTCGGGAAATTCCACCCGCAAGGGTGGAAAAATGCGTTCCTCGCTTGGGAAAAGGGGGATCAAAGATTTGGTGGGTGACATTTCATGTTCAAATTTATTTCCAAAGATCTATTCGAATAATCATTTGAGACATGTATCACATTTTTCGCAAAATACAAGCTACCTTTGGTGAAGTTTTAAGTTTGATCCGATTTACTTTAAACTTTTTTAAAGCTCTATATAAGAAATTAAATAATACGTGTTTTAGCAATTTGGGAAATTTAAACCCCAACAATGATAAATTGGCGGAAAACGATTGTATGAGAGTTTTTGTTCACTGTCCGCTCAGAGAAACGTTGAAAAGTCGACACCCGGACTACCTCCAACGAATTCGTAAATAAAGGGATTTGTTTTTGAAATTGTGCAAAAAATGTGAAAAATATGTTTTTTGCTTTAAATTAAGTGACCTGACTAAATCTGCCTATCTTTCAACTGTAATGATAGCCGGAAGTTTTATTAATCGAACATTGTTGTCTTCTAAATCTCGTCATTTCCTTTAATGTTTAAGATATTTAGTTGAGGATTTATTTTTGGCAATCCTAGTACTCGAAATCTATTATCTATAACTTCTTGATTTTCAACGTTTTCTTCATTTTCTGCGTGTAATGCATTTTCAAGAGCATGCTGAAGCTCACTATCATCTAAGCTATTATATTTCCTTAGATCGCTCTTGATAAACTTCTGATTTTGGCCACAGCCCGATTCGCAGTCTCTCGTTACTTGTTCTACATTTTCATCCCTCCATGGACATACAACATAACTAGTTCTCGGAAATAATTGCTCCTATTAGTATACTATTAAATATCCTCTACCTCATTAAACTAGGCGTTTAGTTCGTTTTTACGAAGCCACTACCATCGCAAAGTGCGTAAACTAATGCTGGGAAGCACTGTTTGTAGCGATGTCATCAGCATCTTCTATATATTGGGATGTACCACTAGACCGTTTGCTAAAACTGTTAAAAGAAGCAAATTCAGCTAGGCATAAACTATCTAAGCGTCGGGGCGTTTAACATATGTCTATAAGTCCTATCTCCAATATTGCTAAATTTCGCAATTGTTCCCTAGACTTCCTTACCCAAACCCGATGCTCTGGTAATGAGGTATTGACAAAAACCCTAGCGTACCTATTTTGGACAATGGCATACCTAAACAGCAGTAAACGGCTTACTGGGCGGATATTTCCGAAAAAAAACTTTTGCCATATATTCTGTCACTTTTGCTTTATAGTGTTGTGAGTTGATTGAAAACACTCATTTGTTTATCGATTTAAAGTTTTTATTTAAGGCGTCTTCTGACGTTGCAGGGCTTCCATCAACTGACTGTCTTTGGATTATGAATTTATGCTTAAGTCTAACAATGGGTTTTTTGTATATATGCCTCTGTCGCTGAGTACAGCGGCAGAGCGGGAGCATGTAGTGAACGTTTACATATATGCATATACTTAAGGCATATACATTGATCATATACAGAACGCAAGGCAAAGGCATGGTATGTGGCAGAATATGCAGACGTTGCATATCCCACGCTATGGTTAGGCCACTCATAAGTGGACGATCATATTTCGAACGTACTCTGAGTTGTTGTTATGTTATAGCAACAAAGTGTCATTATATTTATTATTGCTTGCAATACCCTTACATTGGTTGGGTTTGTTGAATATTGATGTAGCTCATACCACACCTCCCCTTTTAAAGAAATAACGTAATATATGTAGTTATTTAAAAGTTATGGTTATTTATAAAAATTTTGTAAATATAATTTTAAATTATAACAATTGAACAATGAATAAATGTATTTTAAATTATTTTGAAAGTATAATATTAAAAAAGAAATAATAATAAGTGAATAGTTGATTAAAGAATATATAATTTTAATAAATGAATCTTAAATTAAGAAGAAAATTATTTTTTTTTTTTTTTAAATTTTTGATTTTGTTGATGGTAGCCAGCCATTCTTTCATGAAAGATTTTCCTTTTTAGTTTTAAATTAAACAAGTTTAATTAAACAATATTAACCTATCCTTATGCACTTTTTGTTTTTTATTCTTTTTATTCGTTATAACTATGTTATTGTTGGGTTCTATTTCTATGACTTATGACCTATTTCATTTCTTAACAATACTGTATCACCTATGTTTAATTCTATATCGCTTACTCTGCTGTCTTATATACGTTTATTTTTCTGCTTGTTTTGTTCAAGCATTATTCTAGCTCTTTTATATGCGACTTCTAATCTATATTTTGACTCCTTAGCGTAATCATCTGCATTATATAAGAGATCAATGTGTTCATTTACCCTATTAAATGCCTTATTAATGTTTTGGTTTTTACTAAAAATTAATTCGTATGGAAAGTAGTTATGCGTTGTGGATGAGATTGTATTAAAACAATATACGAAGTATTGTAGCCAAATATTCCAATCGGTTTTATCAACTGATATATAGGAACGAATGAATTCGTTTAATGTTCCATGGCTTCGCTCCACTATCCCTAAACACTGGTGGTGGTGTGCTGTTGAAGTTATATTTTTGGTATTTACATAAATCTTTTATAACTGAATTTGTATATTCTGTTCCCATGTCCGTAATGAACGTCTTCATTGGACCATATTTCAGAATAAAATCTTCAAATATAGCTTTAGCTGCAGATTTAGCACCTTTGTTTGGTATGGGGTATGGCTACAAGGTATTTTGCTAAGTCACATATCAGTGTAACTGCGTATTCATTACTTTGCTCTAATTTTGGTAGTGGACCGATCGTGTCTACTATTACTCTGTCAAAGGCTGACTCTGTCAGTGTTAGAGGAGTTCGAGTGTGCGTTAACACTTTTGATGTTTGGCATTTCGGGCATTTTTTCACATAATTTGTGATGTCACGCATCATATTTTTCCAATAATAATAGCGTTTTAGTTTAACAATCGTTTTCATTGTTCCCGTATGCCCTCCTTGAATTGGATTACCGTGGTATGTAGACAGTATTTCTTCGATTTCCTTATAATTTTTTTATGTGGTCACCAGCTGGAGAAGCGCCACTCTTAGATTTTTCAATGTTTTATTGCCCATTTCTTTAAAGAGATCTATTGAAACGAATTCAAAGATTTCTTCGCACAGTGCCATTTTAAGTTGTTTGATACTATATATAAATTGATCTAGATCAAAGACTCCGTTGTTATAGAGATTAACTAGTACATAAATTCTTGCAGTAATCTTTTTCCCATGTTTTAAAAAACATTTGGCCAAGTTTATATGCAAGGTCACTACTTTTTTAACATCTTCATTTCGAATGACGTTATATATTTTGGGCAGTTCGGCCTCTGTTCCTGCGCAGGATTTATTCTGTCTACTATTACCTCTTGCAATGACTTTTAGTATATTAGCTGAGATATTTTTCAATTCTTTTATTTAAATGCGGGATAATGCATCAGCAACGAAGATGTCTTTGCCCTTGAGATATTCTAGTCATACTCTTCTAAGTCTAGTCTCATTCTCGTTAATTTTGAACTTTACCATTGAAAACAGATATGTCAATGGTCTATGGTCTGTTTTAATTTTGATATGTTGACCATATATATTGCCAAGTGGATTGCTGCCAACTCTTGTTCGGTTGTACTTTTATTGATCTCTCCTTTTGTAAATGAACGAGAAGCATATGCTACGGGCAATTGCTTATCTCCATAAGTTGAGTTAAAACTGCTCCGCAGGCTAGTTTACTGGCATCTGTTATGATGCAAAATTCTTTGCTAAAATCTGGGTATATTTGTAAAGTAGTTTATAAGAGCTTTTTTTTTACACTAATCGAAAGCATTTTGGCATTCATCGGACCACTCAAACTTTACAGTCTTTTTACATAATCTTGTTATGGGACGTGAATAATCATATTTTTTGTTAGCTGGTGAAATAACTTTATCAGTTCACCTGTGACCTAGAAAAGTCACTTCGTGCATGAAAAATGAACATTTTACTGGATATAATTTAAGGTTGTGTTTCCTACACAAGTCAAAAACGTGTGTTAAGTTTTTGATCATGTGGTTTTTGGAACAACCGATGACGATTAAGTCAACCATGTACAAGAAAGCTTGTGAAGGGTCTAATCCAGAAAAAGCGATGGTCATCATTCTTTGAAAAGTATTAGGCGCTATTTTTAGACCATATGGTAAACATGTAAAACGGAGCCATTGCTCGTTGAAAAAGATGTTATGTTTCTAGAATTTTCTTCTAATTGTATTGGTTAAAAACCGGACATTAAATCTAAGCATGAGAAATATTTTGCTCTGCCCAGTTGGTCAAGAATATCATCTATTCTTGGAAGTGGAAATATATCGGAGAGTAATTTTTTATTTATTTGACGATAGTCTATAACTATTCGCCATCTCTTGGTATAGGAACCTGGTAATCCTTTTTTTGGGAAAAGAACTATAGAGTTGTTATATTCCGATACAGACGGTTGTACAATTTTATCCGAGATGAGATTTTCGACTTGATTATTAACATCTTCTTTATGAGTATGGGGAATTCTGTAATTTTTAATGTTCACTGGGTCAGTAACTTTTAGTCTTAGTTCCTGTTTATAAAAATTGTTAGTTGTTATTTATTCGGTTTCGAGTCCAAATATGTCTGTGTACTTGGTGCAGAGATCTTTTATTTTTGTTTGAAATAATGGGGGAAATTTCTTTTTTAGTTTTTCCATCACCGTTTCTTGGCGACTTTTGCTAATTTCATGGACAGTTTCATAGTCACTTTACTTTTCTATATTAATGTCGTTAAGATTTATTATTTTTACTGAACTTGTGGTGTTTAGTATTCGGACAAAAGTTTGTTGATTATTGGAAATTGTATTTCCGATGAAGATTCCTTTATCATTTTCTTGATTTGGGATGAAAATATTGTTTTCTGGTGAAGATATTTTAATCTGACGGACTACTTCAGAACCTGCTGGAAATATTGTGGCATTATTATCACAAGTATGAATTATTGGTGTTAAAATGGTTGAATTATTAAAATTAAAAGACTTTAATTATTTAAATTGAATGATAATGCGTCGTTTATTGTATATCTTAATCATCAGGGGAACTTGGTGATGGTTGACGCTCAACTAACAACTCGATATATCTAGTGACTTGCATCACTAACCATACAATGCATAGACATGTCAAACGGCGTTTTAATCGGATACCGATAAATCGTCAACGACTGAGCCCCATGGGTGCCCGCGCCCATTTTAGTGTGCCCAGACAAAGTAAGACTGCTGAGAGTGGCAGCCGAACGCCGGCCTCGAAAGCCGAACGTTCAGTATGAAGCCGCATCTCGCTCCGCACAACGTCGCTGCGGCTGATGCTATTTCGTAATATATGTATGTTAGTTTCAGCCCAATTACATACATATGTGTGTATGCGTGTGCAGAGTGAGCCTCGCTCTCACTTATTGTTTTGCGCACTTGTGTGCATCTCCTTCTCCCTGCATAGCTTCTCAAAAACCCCGAGATCTACAAACATACATACATATGTTTGTGTTGTGTGGATGTGCGCACAAGTAGATCGCGGCGTTTGTCGCGAGCCAGAGATTTTTTCTTAAATTATGTGCCCTTTCTGCCTGTGGTGGCAAAAGGCACACACATTCAAATGCTCTATGTATTTCTTCGTCCAGTCAGCCATAATGAGAAGATTTTGATATATTTATATTTATTAAAAACTTAAATGACCTAAATGATATATTTATATATTATATTTTAATATTTTTGTTTACTGTGGGGACCAATTTTGCTTGAAATTAAAAAAATAAACTAAGTCGTATTTCTGCAAGGGTAATTCTTCGTCGGCTTGTCGAATAATTTAAGAAAAGATCAAAAATTGAAAATGTTATATTTTTTCGACTTGCTACTTGTGCACACGCACACTCTTTCGAGTAAGCAGTTGGGTGACATTATTAAAGGGTTTCGCCTGTTCATGTGCAAAACTCCTATTTTCCATGCTTGTTGTAAGGGTAAGGGTACCTGAACGTTGGCATAAGTGCATGATAACTCTTTGGGCCTGCCAAGCACACACACTTACACACTTTTCTATATGGATGGAAGCATTTATGCGTTTGTGTGCATGTAGGTTGCCTGCCTGCCTGCCCGATGCAAATTTGACAAAATTTGAAGATTTTGACATTTCTGAATTTCGAGCTCTACACACAGACACACACACACACAAAAATGTGTGCGAATGAGCCGATCAAGGGTTTGTCGTGAGACAGAGATATTTTCATCAATGGGTGCGTAAATTTGGGCGACGGGCACGGTCTTTGTTTTTTCGGCATGCCTGCGGTGGGATTGCGGCCGCGTAAAGCACAAATGTGTGAACAGGCACCGAACAGGTGAACCGCACTTGTCGTTCGTTTGCACTTTGATATGGATGCAGACGCATGCTGCACATTCTGATCGTTTATTGCCTGCCATGATACCCTTTAACCCAAAATGTTTACAATGTCGAAAAATACATTAAAATATCACTTGCATTTTTTCCCTATAGAAAAGTGTGTAAGTGTGTGTGCTTGGCAGGCCCAAAAAGTTATTATGCACACATACCATCGTTCAGGTACCCTTACCCTTACAACAAGCATGGAAAATAGGAGTTTTGAGCGTGAACAGGCCAAACCCTTTAATAATGTCACCCAACTGCTTTCTCGAAAGAGTGTGCGTGTGTACAAGTAGCAAGTTGCAAAAATTGCACATTTTCAATATTTGGTCATTTCATAGCATTTTTCGACAAGCCGACGAGGAATTACCCTTGCAGAAATATGACTTAGTAATTTTTGTATTTTAAGCAAAATAGGTCCCCACAGTAAACAAAAATATTAGAATATAAAATTTAAATATTTCATTTGGGTCATTTATGTTTTTACTATATATAAATAAGTCAGAATTTTCTCATTATGCCTGACTGGACGAAGAAATACATGAAAGAGCATTTGAATGTGTGTGCCACAGATACAAAGGGCACACAATTGAAGAAAAAATCTCTGGCTCGCGACAAACGCCGCGATCTATTTGTGCGCACATCCACACAATACAAACATATGTATGTATGTTTGTAGATCTCGGGGTTTTTGAGAAGCTATGCAGGGAGAAGGAGATGCACACAAGTGCGCAAAACAATAAGTGACAGCGAGGCACACTCTGCACATGATGTATGTTTTTGGGATGTAAGGAATTAAAAACTAACATACATATATTAAGAAAAGGCATCAGCCGCAGCGACGTTGTGCGCTGAGCGAAATGCGGCTTAATACTGAACGTTCGGCTTTCGAGGCCGGCGTTCGGCTGCCACTCTCAGCAGTCTTACTTTGTCTGGGCACACTAAAATGGGCGCGGGCACCCATGGGGCTCAGTCGTTGACGATTTATCGGTATCCGATTAAAACGCCGTTTGACATGTCTATGCATTGTATGGTTAGTGCTTGCATTGATGTATGTCTTCCTTATAGCTACATATATAGTTCATCGACTAGCAGCGACACCTAGTGACGAACTGTACTTGTTTACTATCGAACAAGTAATATTATTACACGTTTTTTCTTTTAAATGAAATTAAAGTTTAAATTAATGTTCTATTTGACTAAGTGATAAGAAGTTATTGAACTCACATGGTTGTTACATTAAATTAATTCCAACCTTATCGTTAAGGTGGACGACTACTGCGACCACCACGAGTTTTCCTAACATCTGGTTCATTAACTAACACTGGTTCGGGTGTCTCTTGGTCGCTTCCCGATTCACTTCTGAATCCGAACTACCAGCAGTTTGACCAGCTACGTGACATTTGACATTTTCTTCAAACATTACTTCTCCCCCATTCACTTTATTATTCTTAGTCTTGGCAATGAACCGTCGGTTGCGTCTAAAATAATTTTCGACCATTTACATTACCCACAATTGTTCCATAATTCCATTCTTTTCCATTTTGCTTAAAGATAACTATATCACCCAAATTTAATACTGGTAGTACTCTTGCATTCCGGTCATAATAAGATTTTTCCTTTTTTTTTTCGTTAATTTTTTGTACAGTTTTCTCACTCAAATTACCACGACACAATAGAGAATCCGAAATCGGCATTCTCGTCTTTACCAGCCGACCAAAAAACAAGTTGCGTTATATTCAAAAATTCTATATTGAGATGTCATAGATCATCATAGGCCAATAAGAAAGCGCTCTTGCACGTGCAAGAGTTTTTTCAATTCCCAAATGTGGTGCATGTAACCACTTACCTAATTTTTCCTGTAATTCTGATGGAATTACGAGTCGATGATCACGAAAACGTAAGCCATTCTCAAAATGCAGTTCGCTTTTTAACCTATGTAAAACTTGGCTCAGATTGTCCAGTAGGTGATAATTTGGCCAACCGTTCTCTACATATCGACAAATTTCCAAATAAACTTCATCACATTCAATGGTGGAACGGTATAATCATAATTTTGTTTCGATAAACAAGCCGATTTAGTGACCGAATGAATTATTCCCGTTAAATCCGTGTCCTCATTACATAATTGGGCCCGTGAAAGGCAGTCAGCCACAAGCATTTCTTTTCCCGGTTTGTACACAACAGTCATCTCTGGATATTTCAAAAGTGACATTAACATTCTCTGAAGTCGCATTGTCACATCATCTATATCACTAACTATATATCACTAACTGACTAATGTTTCCAGTGGCTTGTGATCACTTTCTACAGTAAATTCACGTCCATACAAAAAATAATGAAATCGTTGACATGCGAAAACAATAGCCAACAACTCGTTTTCGATCTGAGCCCACTTTTGTCACTCTTACTCAATTACTCAATGCTACTGGGTGTGCGCTTTGAACAATTACACAACCCAGTCCATCCATTGATGCATCCGTTTGCACAATGACAGGCAACTTTGGATCAAAAAAAGCTAATACCGGTTCAGATGTCACGATGCTAAGTAAGTTTTTAAATGCCGACTCATGATTGCCGATTGCTTTGACAAATTTGGAATAAATTTTGCCAAATATTTTAGAATAACCAAAAATCTTAAAATGTCCGCTTTACTTTCAGAATTTGTATTATTTTTAAATTCGCGTCGCGATACTTTAGATCCGCCTTTATTTTCCCTTCTGATAAAATATTTCCCATAAATTTAACCTCGCGCTGACGATATTGAATTTTATCCGGAATAAATTTAATATTATTTCTTCCCGCTCTTTCAATTACTTTATCCCTAATACAATCGTGTTCCTTTTTGTTCTCCGCGCAAATACCCATATCATTGAAATAAATTATGACCCCTTCAATGTCTCCAAACATTCTAATCATTTCACTTTGAAACAACTCAGGAAATTAAGTCCAAACGGCTCGCGATTAAATGTAAACCTACCATATGGAGCCATAAACGTTGTTAAATCGGAGCTTGCTTTGTCCAATTCCATTTGCCAATAGCCGCTTTTAAAATCGAGAACTGAAAATACACGTTTATTTGCTAGACCGGACGTTAAATCCCGTTTGATACATTCATTGAGTGGTTTTGGATCTAAACAAATTCGAAGTTCATCTGAGTTAGGTTTTCGACTATTTGCAAATTATTGACCCAGTCAGTTGGGTAATCAACAGGTGAAATGATTCCATCCTGTACCATTTTCCTCAATTGAAGTTTCAGTCTCTCCAATAAAGAGTTTGGTATCCGTTTCGTATAGTGAAGGACTGGCTTTGAATTTTCTTTTTTTTCTTTTAAATTAATCGCGAACTTTCCTGGAAATTTCCCCAAACCTTCAAAAACATCACGACTGCTTTGCACAAATTCCCCTTTTGTTTGTGACAAACAAGCGACAGACCCTACGTCAACTCGCTTAACCAATCCATATCTTTCAAATGACTTAAGACCCAGTATTGGTTCACATATGTCATCGAAAACAATAAAGTGAGCAACTGTTCCATTTTTGACATTTGATCAACGCAATTTAATTTAACTGTCCCAAAAACATTTACTTTATTCCCGTTATAATCATAGACAGAATAATTTTTATTTTTGTTTTCCCATTTTGTTTTCAAATTTTTAACTATTCTGGCCGGAATGCAGTCACCATCAGATCTAGTATCAAGCTTAAGCCTAACCACTTGATTCGCTATCTGATATTCCTTGTACCATCGCTTATTATGATTACTAACGTTGCTTGAATTTATTCTATAAATACAATCTACTCTTATAGCCCATCAATGATTTGTACAGAATTACCTGAGCCCTCCCAGTTGAGTGAGTGCTCTTGTCTTCCATTGTCGTTATTATCTGGCAATTTACGATTTCCCCCGTAGCTTTCCACATGATCGGCAATTGATATTCTTGGCTTTGCATGTTTCTAAATGAATGACACTCGGTTGACTATTGGTGTTCAACAGCACCTTATTTTCCTTAGCCGCTTCATATGTTTTGCACATTTCAGTAACCTTTTGCAATGGCTCATCCTTGCCATCCAATAATTTCAATTGCAATTTTTTGTCATACACACCAATAATGATACGATCTTTTAACATTCCCTCGTTATACGATGCTCCATTACAGTTGTATTCACAAAATTAAATCTGCTTTCGTAGTTCTGTTTCAAAGTCAACAAACGGTTACTTCTCCTTCTGCACAATATTGTTGAATTAAAACGATTTTATCGGTCTATTCTTTTGCGGCATGTGATATTCCTCGAATGCTTTCAAAACATCATTCAATGTTCTTCGATTGGCTACTGCGATAGCAGCGTTTTCATTTGGTTCAGCATTTTCATCCCCAGCCGGTACCTCAACATTTTCCTGTCCAAGAATTTGGTTTACTGTTCCATCATTCGGAAACAATGTGTTGTAGATTTAACGAGCCTGACGGCCAACTAACCACAAAAACGTTGCAATTTTTTTCGATTCAGTTGCTTCGTCTTTGTTTGTGGCTTGCATGTACATCAAAAATTCATTTTTCCATGGTCGCCACTCCGTAGCCACATTTGTGCTACTCAATTCTTTGACATCATTTTCCCGATTATTTTTGGTATTTCACCACAATTGCAATCTTGCACGCTATTTCACAACGCGGCGTCACCGTTGTTTTCTTTGTTCGGTACTGAACACAATTCGTTTTCCTTATCGTATTTTAAATTTTTACTTCGGACACCATGTAATAATTGTTGAATTATAATAATTAAAAGACTTTAATTATCTAAGCTGAATGATATTGCGTAGTTTATTATTCCCTTGCAGAGGGTATTATAATTGTCGTGAAATGTGTAACGTATAGAAGGAGACATCTCCGACCCCACAAAGTATATATATTCATGATCAGTATCAACAGGCGAGTCGATATAGCCATGTCCGTCTGTCCGGCTGTCCGTCTGTCTGTTTCTATGCGAACTAGTCTCTCAGTTTTAAAGCTATCTTTATGAAACTTTGCAGAAGTCCCTCTTTCTGCTGCACGCAGTTCATATGTCAAAACCAGCTAGATTGGACCACTATATCATATAGCTGCCATAGCAACAATCGGTCGAAAATTAAGTTGTTGTATGGAAAATTTGTTTGTTTTTCTCGATATTTTGATTAAACTCGGCATTTACTTGTTTTACTATGCTTCCCATATATATTCAAAATCCTCTTAAGATCGGACCACTGTATCATATAGCTCTCATAGGAACGATCGGTCGAAAATGAAGTTGTATCGAAAATTTGTTTGTTTTTCACGACATCTTGACCAAACTCGGTCAGTTTTACTATGCTTGTCATATATATGCAAAATCCTATTAAAATCGCACCACTATATCATATAACTGCCATTGGAACGATCGCTCGATATTAAGTTGTTGTATGGAAAAGTTTTTTGTTTTTCAAGACATCTTAACCATACTCGGTTAATTAACTGGCATTAACTTTTTTCCCTGTGCTTCTTAGATACGGGCAAAGCACTATGAGAATCATGAAAAGGTTGGGTCTGCAAGGGTATTAAATCTTCGGCGTGCCGAAGATAGCCCTTCCTTCTCGTTGTATATTTTAATCATCTTCCCTTGGTGATGGTTGACGGTCAACTAACTACTAATGTAAGATTAGAATTAAGGGGAATCGAGGGAGTTTAGCCGATGGATATCCCTAACCTCACTAACTCTCATCCCTAGGATTCTGGTGAAATAGAGAGAACAGCTAGCGACAGCTCAAGCTTAATATACAGATAATTTTTCATCAATAAAGAACATTAACAAACTCCTTTGGAGTAATACAAATCTCACATTTGTGACCCCGACGTGATCTACAAACGCAGTACGATCTCAAATTATTCAAAAAAATTATCTTTTGTTTATGAAAGTGTACATACACGCACACACAAGCACGCTCGGCTAGACGGCGCCTTATTTGCGCGCTTAGCAAAAGGACGCCACTTGCACACGTTTGCACCAAAACTGACGCTACAAAACACTGTTTATGCACAAGTTTCGTTACAATTTACGATCATTAAACGCCTCCAATATGTTTGTGTTTCTGAGCAGATTCGAGAACTGCAGCGGCAAATTGATGCTCTGCAAATTGGTGCGTCTTCATCACAAGCTGCAATGGCGGCTGATTCTGTTCCGACCACAGAACGCTCTGCAATTCATCTGCCAAAGTTCACCTGCTACAACCCAAACTTGTGGTTTGCTCAAGTAGAACGATCGTTCCGCCTATATGGCATCAACAACGACGATGATAAGTTTGATCGTATCAAGCTTTAAGCAAGGAAGAGGTTCTAGTCGGGAGCTCCCGACTAGGGGATACCCTGAACCCTCTTCTTCCAAGGCAGGCAGGCAGGCAACCAACACGCACACAAACGCATAAATGCTTCCATCCATAAAGAAATGTGAGTAAGTGTGTGTGCTTGGCAGGACCAAAAATTATTATGCACACATTCCAACGTTCAGGTACCCTTAACCTGACAACAAGCATGGAAAATAGGAGTTTTGAGCGTGAACAGGCCAAACCCTTTAATAATGTCACCCAACTGCTTACTCGAAAGAGTGTGCGTGTGTACAAGTAGCAAGATGCAAAAATTGCACATTTACAATATTTGGTCATTTCTTAGCATTTTTCGACAAGCCGACGAGGAATTACCCTTGCAGAAATATGACTTAGTAATTTTTGTATCTTAAGCAAAAAAGGTCCCATCAGTAAACAAAAATATTAGAATATAAAATACAAATATTTCATTTGGGTCATTTATGTTTTTACTATATATAAATAAGTCTGATTTTTCTCATTATGCCTGACTGGACGAAGAAATACATGATAGAGCATTTGAATGTGTGTGCCACAGACACAGAGAGCACACAATTGAAGAAAAAATCTCTGGCTCGCGACAAACGCCGCGATCCACTTGTGCGCACATCCACACAACACAAACATATGTATGTTTTTAGATCTCGGGGTTTTTGAGAAGCTATGTAGGGAGAAGGAGATGCACACAAGTGCGCAAATTAATAAGTGAGAGCGAGGCACACTCTGCACATGCATTCACACATATGAAGGTTTTTGGGATGTAAGGAATTAAAAACTAACATACATTTATTATGAAAAGGCAGCAGCCGCAGCGACGTTGTGCGCTGAGCGAGATGCGGCTTCATACTGAACGTTCGGCTTTCGAGGCCGGCGTTCGGCTGCCACACTCAGCAGTCTTACTTTGTCTGGGCACACTAAAATGGTTATCGATTATCGGAAACAAACTTTCAAGTCTATAGCTCTTATAAGATCTGAAATCCTTGCGTTCATACATACGGACGGACGGACGGACAGACGGACGGACAGACAGACAGACATGGCTAAATCGACTCGGCTGTTGATGCTGATTAAGAATGTATTGACTTTATGGGGTCGGAGATGCTTCCTTCTGCCTGTTACATACATTTGCACACATAATACATTATACCCTTTTTACCCATTTTCAATGGGTTCAGGGTATAAAAATCGTTTGCTAGAGAATTTTGTAGAGTCCCCGGAATCCAAGCCTTCCGAGATTTTGGCCCACAGGCGACGGCTCGCTCCGGACTCAAGCAGCGAACACATCATTCGCACGCTGTTCCTCGCGGAGATGCCTCAAAACATCCGACCGCTCCTTACGGTCTGGGAGGAAAATGATTTGGACAAAATTGCTAAAATAGCGGATAAAATGTTTGACACAGTCAATGCAACTGCTATGTTTGCTATTGGTCCCGACTCGCAGCCCCCTACTGTAAGTGCTGTTGCTATCACGGATACCCTGAAGGACATTGCTGACTGAGTACCTACAAAAGGATGTCAAAGTCGCGAGATCAATTAAGCCACGGCAAGCTAGCGGCGAGCAATTATGCTACTACAACCATCGCTATAGTGACAGAGCTCAAAAATGCAAGCTTCCATGCGCCCGTGCACAGCCGTTAAACTAGAATTGCTGTCATCAAACGCGCTGCTCGACGACAGAAAAAACTATCGACAGCGAAGTCACCCCGCAGCCACCTATATTATTGGAAAATCGTCTCCACATCACCGATCCCAAATCGCACATCCGATTTCTCATCGATTATGGATCAGTGGTATCTGTCATACCCCGCTCAGAAGTTGGACTAAACACTAATCAAAGCGATTTACTCCTGTATGCGGCAAATCACACGGTTATCCACACTTATGGTACACACGTGGCACAGCTGAATTTGGGGCTTCGTCGCTGTTTCACCTGGCCATTCATAGTTGCAGACGTTGCAGCAGCTACCATTGGTGCAGATTTTTTGACCGAGTATCAGCTGCTCATCGATTTAAAAAAACAAATGCCTAATCGATTTGATCACTGGCCTTTCAGCACCCGCATACCTCTTTACTACAAATCACGCCTCAGTTTCAACAGTACAATGTGTGCCCAAAATTAAAACTCTGTTTCAAGAATCGACGTGACAATTCCCGGAAGAAAATCGCCAAGCCGCTATGAGGTACGCCACTATATTGAAACTAACGGCAGCCCAATCTCGGATCATCCTCGTTGGACGGCGAAAAGCTAGCTATAGCCAGGTCTGAAATCAACTTCTTGATCGCAGAAGGTATATGTCGCCCTTCAAAGAGCTCTTGGAGCAGCCCATTGCATATGGTTAGCAAAAAAGATGGTGGTTTGCGCTCGTGCGGTGACTATCGTAAGCTCAACGCGATCACTGTGGCTGATCGGTATGCAATCGCCCACATTCATGATTTCACTGAGCAGCTGCATGGTAAAAAAAATATTTTCGATACTGGATCTCGTAAAAGCTATTTATCAAATACCGATTGCAGAAAGTGGCATTCCAAAGACAGCGGTAGCTACTCCTTTTGGACATGATGAATTCCTATACATGCCGTTTGGTCAAAAGAATGCGACACAGACTTTCCAAAGGCTTATGGATGACATTTTTCGTGGGACTTTTTCGTATATTGCTACATTGACGACATATTAATCATGTCTAATTCAATTGCAGAGCATGAGCAACATCTTCGCACCGTCCTACAGATTCTGCGCGAACACGGCCTTTCCAGCGACCTGAACAGATGCCAACTTGTGCAATCAGAAGTTCAGTTTCTCAGCTACGTTGTCAACGAACACGGAATCAAACCGCCCACTAGCCGAATAGACGCCGTTCTCAACTTCGCTCGTCCTGATACAATTAGCAAACTGCGTCGGTTTCTTGGCATCATCAACTACTACCGTCGATGCCTGCCACATTCGTCGCACAGTCAGAAGCCCCTGCCTGAGCTGCTAAGAAATGTTAAAAAAAACGATCAACGAAAGATTCAATGGACACCGGAACTCGTAGCTGCTTTCGATGACTGTAAGCGCAGTGTGGCTGACGCTGCGATCATTTCACATCCATCTCCAAGTGCAAAACTTGCTCTTTCGTGTGATGCTTCTGAGGTTGCTATCGGAGCCGTACTAGAGCAACAAGTTTATGAGAGCTGGCAGCCACTTGGTTTTTTTCGAAGAAGCTAAGCAACTCAGAAAAGAGCTACATCACATACGATCGAGAGCTACTGTTAGTATTTGAAGCCGTCAAATATTTTAAACACTGGCTCGAAGCTCGAACGTTGATTTTCAAAACTGGCCACAAGCCTCTGATATATGCTTTTAAGCAACGCGCTGATAAAGCCTCACCTCGTCAACTTCGCCAGCTAGGTTTAATTTCACAATTTTCTACTGACATCATCCACGTAAAAGGGAGAGACAACACGGTTGCAGACGGCTTTTTTTTGGCTTTGCACGATTTCCGTGCCAGCGGCCGTGAAACTAGAGCAGATAGAGGAAGCGCTAGCCGATAACCCAGAACTAGCAGACCTATTACAAGGAGAGTCGTCACGTAAACTCCAGAAAGTGCGTTACGATGACAATGTAAACCTATTCTGCGATGTTTCCACGGGATACATGCGTCCGTATGTACCGAAAGCTCTGCGACAGCAAGTTTTCTCCTTCGTACAGAATCTCTCACACCCGAGTGGTAGGGCAACTCTTGATCAAATTCGGCAGAAGTTTGTTTGGCCAGCCATTAACAAAGACATTGTTAACTATTGCAGGAATTGTTTGCATGTCAACGCGAGAAAATCAGTCAACATAATCATCGTTCTCAACGGCAGTTTTGATCATGTCCATCTAGACATCGTGGTCATGCCGCCGCATCGAAACTTTTGATATTGTCTCACAATGATTGATCGTTTTTCACTCTGGCCAGAGGCAGATCCGCTTCCAAATTTTACTGCTGAAACGATTGCACAAGCTTTTTGGTCACAATGAATATCGCGGTTTGCAGCACCTAAAACCATAACGGATCAAGGCACTCAATTCGAATCATCTATGTTTAATGAACTAGCTTATCTAGTCTAGCGAACACATTCATACCACTGGCTATCATCCACAATCAAACGGACTTTTAAAGAGGTGGCACCGATCTTTGAAAGCAGTCCTGATGTGCCAATCGGACACTCCATGGACTCAACTTCTGCCAGTCGTGCTTCTAGGACTCCGCATGTGCTACAAGCAACTCTTATATTCGTCAGTTGCTGAAATGTTGTATGGCACACCAATTCGTTAAGCAAACGAATTTTTTGATAACGCAGACGCGACCACGTGCCCTTCAACTTATATAAGCACTTTTCGTGATTACAAGCGAAAAATACGTCCAACTCAAACTGCTCATCATGTCAGCCAAAAGATGTTTCTTCTAAAAGGATTGGATAAATGCAAGCATGTCTTCATTCGTTTAGACGCGGTCAAGCATCCGCTGAAGCCCCCCCTAATCTTTTGGTGTTTAAGGTGAACGGACGTGCTCGCGGAAAATAATTAAAAACCAAAACTCGAGTGCGCGCCCAAACGGCCAAACCGGCTATTGCAACTCTGCACAAAGAGTGCAAAGCACCAATAATTTCACAAAAACGAAAAAAAATTAAAACAAAACTAATTGCTGACAAAGCAATTTGTTTTAGGTGGATCGAAACAAAATCGAATACAAAATAAGGTGCTGACATGCACCCAACCAGCGGCAATGCCAGTGAGTGCTGACAACAGCAATGCACCAACAATAAATAACAAGGGGCCGTCTCGAACTAATAAAGTAGGCCAACTAAAAGCTGACGCCGCTACGCCGCCGAGCACCTCAATGCTTAACAGCCGCTTAGCAACAGCTGCTAACAAATTCTCCGCGCTGATGTCTGGAAGAAGTACTTCAGTCTCCCTTTCCTACCCTCTAATGGAATCCGAGGACCCCGGCAGCAGCCCACTTGCTGGTGCTTTGCACTAGCACAAGCAGAGACGCTGACGACCTAGTGCGAATAATAGAGGTCATCAAACCCAATTCGCGCGCCGCAGCCGCGGTTCGAATGATTCAAGCACAGGCAAAAAAACAAATGATAATCGCAAAGTCTCAAACAGCAGGACCCCACCTGCCGCGCGGCGAAAACTGAACAAAGCTGACACCAGTCCAGATGGCACTTATGCTTCCAATAGATATGCACTCTTGGCCCCACCCGATAACGTCGAAGACATGGATACTGACGAATCTGACGAATCATCAGGTTGGGGACCATTGGCGGAAAGAAGCCAACCCCCATCGTCCTAAATCGCATCGACGACATCAACGACGTGTGGCACATCCTAGCCGAAGTAGCGGATAGCCTGACCATCAAATCCAACCTAGGTAGGATTATGCGACTCCTAGCCAATGATGTGCCCATATACAAGGCCATCATACAGATACTGGATGAATACAAAATTGAGTTCTACTCATACCAGCTGCAGGAGGAGAAGCCCTACCGCATAGTGATCAAAGGGCTCCACCACTCCACACTCAACCGAGAACTCATCGACGACCTGCGGACCCAGGGCCACACCGTTCTCCACGTGCACAATCCGAGCAGCAAAGCTACCAAGGAGCCCATAAACATCTACTTCATCAACTTGCAGCCGGCGACCAACAACAAGGAGGCTCTTACTATCAGGAAGCTGTGCAAGCAGGTGGTCAAGGTTGAGACTGCTAGAAGAAGCCAGGATGTGGTGCAATGACATAGATGCCAGGAGTACGGGCACACGGCCACATACTGTAAAAAACAACACAAATGCGTCAAATGCGGGCTCAATCATCGCTCTGCTGATTGCACACGGCCCGACTCAGTACCGGCAACATGCGTCCACTGCGGTGGTAGCCACCCTGCCAACTATAAGGGCTGCGAGTGGTTCACTAAATATTCAAAGCGTGCGGGAGCCCCAAAGCCCGCCAAAATGAAAAATCTCCCACCGACTCAAGCTAACCGAAACCGCAGCAATAAAGTTCATGGGACTACACCTGTTGGCTTCCCCCGTACAACACCCACTGAACAAGTAGAAGGGATTTCATATGCCGCTGCCACCAGGAGAGAACTAGCTGCGTTCAGCAAAGAGAAGAACGTCTTCAGCGCTAGCCAGCGAGAAGGACCAGCGCAAGCTAGGCTACATAGATTGCTGAGGGAACAGCAACAGGAGAGGCTGACTGCACAACAACAAATATCTGGAAACGGGGAAGGACTTTCCTTTGCCATCAAGGACATGAGCCGAGCTATCGAGAGGATGACAGAAATGCAACAGCAGGTTTAAGGTATGCAACACCAAATCCTTACCCTTACAAATAAACACACCACTGAAGGTGCCAATCTGGAATGCCAATGGCATTTCAGGTAAAGTACTAGAGCTGGAGGCCCTAGTACAAAAATACGCAATCGGAATAATTCTGCTGTCAGAAACTAGAACCAACGGTCCAACTTTCCCCAAAATCTTTGGCTTCGAGGCATACCCTGTACACTGCACTGAAAATCGCTCAGCTAGCGCTGTCGTCGTCCGGAGTAACTTGGTTCATTTCCCGCAATTGAGCATTACTAACCGTGTTTACCAATACTCGACTGTGAAAGTCTCCACTGATGCTGGTAACATGGACTTTGGAGCAGTCTATTGCAGACCAAATGAGCAGACGTCGACTGATGACTTCAACGTCATACTCAACTTGGCTGGAAGCAGATATCTGGTGGGAGGCGACTGGAATGCACATCACTGGCTGTGGGACGCAAATAACAGCAATGCGCGCGGCCTTCAATTAGCTAGCAGCCTAGCGCATCGTCAAGCGAAAGTACTGGCCACAGGTTCTCCCACAAGATACCCATACGGCAGCAGAGGCACTCCGTCTTGTATAGACTTCGCCATCTACCAGGGTATCCAGTGCCAGTGCCCCTCAACCGCTGACGATTGGGATCTCCCCAGCGACCACGTGGCCCTGAGAACGGGGCCAGGGTGGTCAGCGCAATACCGAGGCTGATCAACGCACGCACTGATCTCGGTGTCTTCCAGAGACACATGAGTGAAGGAATTCACCTCAACACCGAAATCTGCACTGGGCGGGATGTAGGGGACCCCATCGAGCTGCTTAACGCAAAGATTCGCACAGCAGCAGCCGAAGCCACCTCCCCACCAGTTGCCAGGCGGCTGGACAATGCTGGAAACGGGCTGCCCGCAGACATAGCCAACCTGCTCAGGATCAAAAGGCGGAGCAGACGCAGGTTCCAGACGACACAGCATCCGTGGGACAATGCGGAGTGGCGAAGAGCGGAGCGGCAACTCAAGGAGGCCCTTTGCAGATACAAAGACGCATCCTTCTCTAGAAGGTTGGAGAGCATGGACTATACCCATGACTCAGGATACTCGCTCTGGCGAGCAACTAAAAACCTGAAGCGCCAACCCTGGAGAACCGTTCCTCTTCTTCGCCACAATGGTAAATACTGCCTTACAGACGAAGAGCAAGCTGATACCTTCGCCAGCCACCTGGAGGAACGGCTTACACCTTTCAATCTGGCCTCCCCAGAAGAGCTCGATGAAACAACCCGAGTGTTGGAGGCACCGCTACAGATGTGACCACCTATCAGCCCCATCCGCGTGGAGGAGGTGATCAAAGTCGTCAAAGTCCTTCCCAGGGCTAAAGCACCGGGCCATGATGGAATATGCCACACCACTCTGAAGGCCCTTCAAATGCGCACGCTCCTTTTTATAACGTTGATCTTCAACGCTATATTAAGGACGCAACACTTCCCTGCCCGGTGGAAGTAAGCGAGGATCCATATGATCCATAAGTCAGGCAAGCCGGAATATGACCCTGAGTCATATCGGCCGATCAGTCTCCTGCCTTCCTTGTCGAAGGTCTGGGAAAGACTGATTGTCGCCCGACTTTCAAGGCTTATGGATCACATGGCCATCCTTCCTGATCACCAATTTGGATTCAGGGGGGGGGGGGCATGGCGCTGTTGAACAGGTTCACAGAGTGATTAACCATATTCTTAAGGCTGAAGACAAAGACTACTGCTATGGAGTCTTTGTAGACGTTAAGCAGGCCTTCGACCGAGTCTGGATTGATGGATTGCTCCAGAAAATCCAGATGAGTCTTCCCGCCCCCTTCTTTCTACTTCTGCGCTCTTACCTAATGGAGCGCAAGTTCGAAGTCAAAGTTAGAGCAGCAATCTCTCCTGCCCGCAAAATGAATGTGGGTGTCCCCCAAGGCAGCGTTATGGGCCCCTTTCTCTACAACTTGCATACGGCAGGCATCCCCACTTCGGATGAACAACACGAGTTTGCCACCCCAGGCAAATACTTGATGGCCACATTTGCCGATGACGTGGCAATATTTTACTCCGCCCACTGCGAGTATGAAGCCACTGACGTTGCCCAGGAATACATCCACTTGTTTGAGAGCTGGACACGCAGATAGAACATCAAGCTCAATGCCTCGAAGTACCAGGCGGTCAACTACACACTGAAATCTGGATAGACGGTAGCTCCCTTCACCCTGGTAGAAGCGCCAAGTATCTTGGAATTGTACTGGATAAGAGGCTTGGTTTTCGGGCGCACATCGACGGCCTTCTTAAGCAGTGCCGCTATAAGATGGCCAAGGCCAACTGGCTACTAAACCCCAACAGCCCATTGCCACTTCGCTGCAAACGGGCAGTTTATAACGTCGTTTTGGCACCAACTTGGATACGGTAATCAGGTTTGGGGCATTGCATCTCGGACAAATCGAAGACGGATTCAGACACTCCAAAACTTGGCCTTGCGCCGAATTAAGGATGCTGACTGGTACGTCAGAAATTCTACCTTGCACAGAGACTTAAAATGGAGACCATAGACAGCCAAGTCGAAGCATTCGCCGACCGGTACAACGAACGCTTGCAGCGACACTGCAGCCGGGTAGCAAGAGACCTCGCTGGGAGGTGTGTAGTCAGGAGGCTCAAGAGAAGATCGTTCAAGGACCTCCTCCAACCACGACATAGGAGACGCCCCAGAGTCCCCCGACTACCTACGTGACGATGCAGCCTTACTCAAAAAAGCCGCCTTTGACGTAAGTCCACGACAAAGCCTGAGGACTCAACCAGACTTGGCGTAATATCACCTAAGCCAACTGTGTTGTAATAAAAATATATGCTATTTTTGATTCAATACAATAAACAAACAAAAAAAATAAATAAAAATGAAGCCCCCCTATACGGACCCCCATAAAGTCATTCAACGCCAGAGCGACAGAGTCTACGTTTTTTTTTCTTCTCTTTATTAGCTAATTTATTGATACTATTCACGAGCATCTCAACCTAGCTTGACTATAATGGGATAAACATACTTAATATTACCTATTAAGTTTTATAATTATTCGATTTATCTTATATTTTTATTATGATTATTATTATTATTTTATTTTTTTCAATTGAATACCCGGTTTGGGAGGTCGATGGGGTGGATTCTGCGAAGTCTCCGTCGCTTTCTTCTGAAAAGTCTTCTAGCTAATATATTGGGGTGGGCAGAAGGACGGGCCATGTAGCTGGTGGACTGCTGACATAGAAGGTCACCCACCATGGGGACCTTTAGGTCTCCTGCTAGGGCCCGGTTGCGAATGTACCAGGGATCCCCAGCACTCAGTCTGAGTACCTTGGCTTGGAAGACAATTATTTTCCTCCAGTGAGATTTTGCGGCCGAGCCGAAAATTTGGCTTGCATAGCGCCAAACTGGGGCTAGGAGGGTTTTATAAGGCAGCACCTTATTGCTCAGAGAAAGCTTGCTGCTTGCCTTAAGAAGCCAAGCCATATTTTTAAGTTTTTGACGTACGCTGTGGCATGTTGTTGCGATGTGTTTGCTCCAAGTGATCCTGCGGTTAAGGTAGACTCCAAGGTAGCGATGGCCGTCTTTATGATCAAGAAGTTCGCGTTGGAGGAATACTCCTGGAGGAATACTCCTCCGAGGTATCTCTCCGGATCACGAATGTGCAGCATATCGATTTTTGCCTGTTGATGGCAATACGCCACTTTGATGCCCACGACTCAAACTCGTGCAGGTATAGTTGCAGTTGGTTAGTGGCTTGGTAAACACAGCTGGCTTTTGAGAGGATTGCTGTATCGTCGGCGAACGTGGCGAGGTTGAAGCTATCGGGATGCTCCAGTGTCATCGGCATGTCGGCTGTGTAAACAGTGTAAAGCCACGGAGTCCTAGGGGACTCCAGCTTGGATTTCCTTGACTCCAGAGATCGTGCGGTCGACTACCACTACAAATTTTCTGTTTTTGAGGAAGCTGTGGATTATATAAAAAAGAGAGGGGGGAAGCAAAGTTTTTAATTTGAACAGGAGTCTTTTGTGACACACTCGGTCAAACGCCTGTTTGATGTCAAAAAATGCCGTGACACAATACTCGAGGTTCTCGAAGCTGTCGAGGATGAAATCCACCACTCGGTGGAGCTGCTCCAGTGTCCCATATCGTCTTTGAAATCCGAACTGATGCCTTGGTATGATGCGCATAACACAATCCAGCTCCGACATTCTGGCCATTAATATTCTATCGAATATTTTGGAGAGGGTCGGAAGCAGGCTGATTGGTCGATAGGATTCGACTTGCGTGAGCGATTTTTTGGGTTTTGGAATCATGGCAACCAGAACGCTTTTCCGTTGTGTGGAAAGTGTCCGATTCGAAGCATTGTATTATATAAGAGCTCAATGAAGAGTATGCCTTTGGTGGGGAGCAGCTTTATTGTTCTGCTGTCCAGTTCATCAGATCCAGGGGATTTTCTAACCTTAAGCGCTTGGATTTGTGTTTTGAACTCTTTGAGGGTCACCTGGAGAGTGGACAGGTCAGGTTGTTGAGGTGCTTCGAGGGTCCTGTCTATGTATTCTTCATGAAGCGAGTGGGGGGAATTGAACGGTTTAAATCGCTCCTTTAGGTGCGTGGCGAAAGTTTCAGCGCCTTCTAAGCTCGATCTGGCCCACGAACCATCCTCTCTTTTTGTGGGACTCTTACGGGCTGTCTTTTTAAGCTTTTTGTCAGCTGCCAGGGGCTGTATCCCGTGCTAGCATCTGGGCTTGCGTCCATAAGTTTTCTGCTGAACTGCTGGTTGCTTATGGCCGCGAGGACTTCCTGGAGCCTGTTGGATATCCTTCTATATATCCAGTTTACCCTTAGGTCACCAGTGAGCACTTACTCCTTGCGTAGACGCCTTTGTAATGCCAGAAGTGAAGCTGCCGCCGGATGGATTGAGCCTCGAGGGGGCGATATCCGGATCGGGTCTATAGCATGTGAAGCAAGTTGGGCTGCTGCTCGAATCTTCGCCAAGAAATTATCGATAGCATCCTCAATGTCTTCAGGGGAGGTCAGAATCATGTTGAGATTGATTGTGTTGTTGAGTTCAGCCTGGAACATCCCCATTTATCGGCAGTAGAGCAGAGTCTACGAGCTGGAGACAAACGCCAAGAAAGTTGCAATTTCGGTGGATCGACTTGAGCCAGCATTTCGTGGCCAACGAGGACATCAAGGGGAGTCGCAGCGAAACGCACCTCGTAGTCACTAGAGAGGGAGTACTGTGGCGGCACTGTAACACGCCATCTGTTGTTCGTAGTCCAACATAATGTAAGATTAGAATTAATTAATATTGGGGGAGTTTAGCCGATGGGTATCACTGGCCTCACTAACTCTCATCCCTAGGATTCTGGTGAAAAAGAGAGAACAGCTAGCGACAGCTCAAGCTTAACATACAGATAATTTTGGATCAATAAAGAACATTAACAATCTCTTTTGGAGTAAAACAAATTTCCATAGTTCATCGACTAGCAACGACACCTAGTGAGGAACGAACGAGCAATATTATTACAATTGGTAAATTTATTGGGTAATTTAAATTATAAGGCCGAAGTATTAGAGAATCACATGTTTGTGTGAAAACTTTTTAAAGAAGTCTATACATATAATGCCATCGCTAGGTATTGGGAAATCGTGTCCGACTATGGGAAAGTCATGTGGAATGACATATTTTCCGGTAGATAATTCTACGAATGCTAAACCTTTAGAAAAAACTGAACCTTCGCCGATTTCAGATGTTTGAGTTGATATGTTTGAATTAATGTTTTCAATTGTATCAATATGTTCTTTTAATAGGGATATGTCTGCACCAGTATCTAGCAATAGAGTAAATGCTTTACCTCTTTTTCAATATTTATTTTAATAAAGATATTGAGGTTTCGATTGACAGTGTGTACTTTGGTGTTTTTTGGTGAATATCTTAAGGGGTCTGCTGGTTTTCCGAGTAAGTCTGAGTAACTTGACATTATTATGGCCATTAAAGTCGCCATTGTCATTGTTTTGGTTGTTACCTCGGTTGGAATTATTCCTTCCTCGGTTATGACCACGGTCATTACCTCTGTAATGTCCTCTATTGTTGTTGTTATGGTTTTGTTAACTTTTGTTATGGTTACCGCGACCATTTGCTCTACTACTTTGGGTATTTTGGTAATAATTACCTCTACCTCTGTGGTACATTACTGTACTGGCACTTGCTTCCTCTTCCTTTTCCTTTCCTTTTCATTTTTGTTTGATATTAAACAGTTTCGCCTTTAGTATTTCAGGTGATTCACCTTTGACGTTACCCTTCAATTTCAAGATTATAGCAGGAATTGTTCTTTCATCTTGCACTCAAGTTCACTGACAGATTCTGTGTCGATTATTGGCTATGATTCATTAAATTTTTCAAGTTGACTTTCATTAAACTCAGCATGAAGTCTTAAATCATCGTGAATGTTTATCTCAATGTTTCTTCTAATGCCAATATTTTTCAATCTGGTTTTTGGGGCTTGTAAAAGTTTTTGACACTGCTTGCCATGTTACGTTGTAAGTTTATAGTTATATTTGGTAACAATATCAACAATATTTATATATTAATATTATTAACGTATTAATATGGTATATTAACGTATCTACTTTGATTGTTGTATCTTTGTTAATACATTTGTATGACTTTTTGAATTTGTTTTTAAATGTATTTATTTTATTAGCTAATACTCCATTCCATGTTATGAGTGTAATGGATTAACGGTGCAGACAGACCTGAACAGTTGTTGCTAACCCTAGTATTGCATTGTCTTCGCTAATAACCTTATTTTCATTTTTTTTTTTTTTTGGTTTTTTTAACTTTATCTAGATCATTCGCACGACTGTGGTAACGTTTCCTCAATGTTCGCTTGTATATAAGATACGCTTTTAACAACAAATGCAAAGCTGTATGAGCTACTACTAAATACAAAAGTAGTATCTGTATTTCTAAGTGAGGCGTGGTGTCAACGACTTTTTTTTTTCAATTATTATTCATTTTCATATTTTTTTAAAATTTTTTTTAAACAGATTTTTACCTAATGTTTTTCAGTGGCTTTACGGGCCGCACTGTAACCGGGCAACGCATTTATTGCTCAGTTTTATATTATTTTTAACATTAATATGATGCTCCTTCGTTGGCGCAAGGGGCGGTATGCCTCTCGCACTTGTTGCTATTTCGGCTGCAGTCTTCTAGTCTTCATTCGTTGGCGCAAGTGGCGGTATGCCTCTCACACTTGTTGCTATATCCTCTGCAGTCTTCGTACAGGCTTTTGATTGATTGTTGCTGCTCCTCTGGCAGGTGTTTAGGCAGTGTACACTGTATAGCGGACCTTCACAGTCTGCTGGGCAGTCCTTCTTTAACTTTGGGATTTGTTGCTTATTGGGAAGAGGATTTTGTATTATTTTTATACTGAGATTTCTTATTTTCGAGCTAGAGGTTGCAGAGTGTGTAAGATTTTGTTTTTGAACTGACTCTAAAAGATCGAGTTCGGCCGCTAACTCGTTTGCGGTGTTCCAATTTAGCTGACTCTCGGTTGCGCATAGCAGCTTGTGGAGTTAAGATTTTCTTTCCTTTATTCTCTTCTGAACTCCGCTGCGTCTTGTCTTTTCTTCTGTTGCCCACTCAAAACCTCTACTCACTCAGTATAAAAGGTCCCTCATTCATTCCCAGTTATTGTTCTTGTTGTTGTCGTTCTTGTATTTAAAGCACACTTGTTGCAGTTGTCTTCGTGATTGAAATTACTCATTTGTTTATCTATTTAAAGTTTTTATTTAAGGCGTCTTCTGACGTTGCTGGATTTCCATCACCTGACTATCTTTGGATTATGAATTTATGCTTAAGTCTAACAATGGGGTTTTTGTACATATGTCATATACATAACGCAAGGCAAAGGCATTATATGTGGCAAAATATGCAGACGTTGCACATCCCACGCTATTTCGAACGTACTTTGAGTTGTTATGTTATAGCAACAAAGTGTCACTACATTTATTATTGTTTGCAATACCCTTACATTGGTTGGGTATGTTGAATATTAATGTTTCTCATACTACAATAGTTACATTGCTTCACGCATAGGCTTTAAAATTCCTCACTGAGACTTGTTAATATGATTAACGACGTAACTGCAACAAGCATAGGCATCTAATATAAAGTGTATATTTATATTAGCTCGCTGCATTAGTATTATAAGCGTCAATGCCTATGATCTCTTTAAGTATATCTTGCACTCGACCTGAGTGCATTTATATAGCATTCATAACTTAAGTTAAGTTGATCGGTGGACAAAAAGATATTGAAACCGCTAAGGTAAAATATGGTTTCACGATCAAACGGATATTCTAGAACCCCCTGAATCTTTTAAAAATTTTGCGATGCACATTTTTATTTTCAGCATCCTCTTCTAATGGGAATAGAATTACTTTTTGCGGCATGGGAGACCATGGAATGCCAAATCTACATAGTTTTGTGCCTTTACTTCTCGCCTACATTAATACTCGAAAAATGGAGTCCGGGATATTGGTTTCAGTTGCGATAAACTAATCAATAATCGACATCCCAGACGGTATGCTAGGTTCATCAGTCAAGTCAACCTTCGTGGCATCTTTCAGCCAAAACATGCCATGAATGTTGGGGGAGCCTCTTTGCTGAAACTCAACTCGTCAAAAATTCTTTGTGGTCCTATGACTGCCAGAAACACCACCTTCTTTTGTCATTAGTTTTGAAACCTATAACGAAAATCAAATTACCTAGCGTAATAAACATGGTCAGCTGTGATTAGACGGGCTTTGTTGTCAAAATTTAAATTATCTGCTAATTATTTGGCGATTTCTAACGGATCTACATTCTTAGAAAGTAAATCAACGGTTCTGCCCACCTAATTTCTGCTGCCGAAAGTCTTTAAAAAAGGTGTGGTGGGGTGATAGATCTTATTTTTACAAATTTAAATAAACATTGCCATCGGCATGATCAGCTGATCGCAATCAACTTCGATGGGCAGCATTGCACCATAACATTTATGCAATTACATTGATCAGCTTAAGTTAATAACATAACCAGAGTGACCATGACCTATGGTAATAATGACGCCGTTGAGAATGAAAATATCGGGTCTTGGATGTATGCTGATTTTCAATTTACAATTATATGATTAAATGAAATCTTAATTTATTTTGGGCACCTTAGGTAAATAACATCGCATATATAAAGGGTAGTTGCAATGACAATCGCCGATGCAGCTACAGGTAGGGTGGGTCTTCACCCACCGAGGATAGCCAACATCTTAGCTCCTCGGCTCTATAAGATATATTCTTCTTGCAGATCGTAGGCGCTTGTTTTATATCGTGGTATTCCATTGTACCTTAACTCTGTCTACTTTGTTTTTCTATTTCTTATACTTAACGCGTCGAGTGTATTAGGGAGCACAAGAACCCACGCCACTTCCCCTGGGCACGGTCGGAACTCGTACACGGGCGAAATGTGCCCAGAGTAGCCATCGTGTTCGTTACAAAGGTTGCAAGAACAATTTGCCTAACCATCGCCATAACCTCTTTCTTTTCTGCATTCCAAAGAGCAAGTGAAGTGCGAATACTTTTCAAACCCCTATAGGCATCATCGTGACGTATTAAAATTTATACATGCTCTTCATTAAGGCCTTGTGCTGCCGTAATGCCTTTTGTGGCGCTGGGCTTACGCAAGCAAATGGAGGTATTGTTCTACTGTTCTACAACCACTCCTATCAAAGTTTCTAAGTTATGACCTTACTCTGGTTGTAAAACTTTCAAGACACGCTCTCCTAATGCCAACAAAAACAGTTTGGGAGGCCAGCTTCTCTGAATCACAATATTCGATCATGTCAGAAGGACAGCTCCTCTCCAGGAGTTGTAACTGATCTTTGCATGTGAATATTTTCGACAGGGACATTTTCTAACAATGTTTTTTTAACCTCCTGGTTCTTATGTCCCTGTCGTCAGCGGAAAAGGAAGACAACCACTGTTCGGTAACAATAATCAGTATGTTTTTTGTAAAACTCGTTGTTGAATAAAAATTTTATTGCATCAGAAACATAAAAGGGCCTAATGGTTCCATCAATGAATCAAAACTATATTCCCTCGGAAGGGTTGTAGCAACATTGGCCACAGGAATTGCTACATTCACCACTGCTCCCGTTATTCCATTGTCGGCCATATACTAAAGACATAATAACCATGAGAGGAAGGCGAGGAAAAATACACCTTTCTTCTAAAGAATTTAACCCTTTCACAATCTGGCTGATCGGGAAAACTTAGGCCATTCGTCGTAGAAGCCTTTGGGCTTTTATCTTATTTATTGCTACAACGACATGTTTAGCAAAAATATATTTATTATTGACAGAGGGAAATATAAAAGATAGATAGATACAAAATATCTGAACTTGCTTCTGCACTACACTTATTTCAATAACCTTACTTGAAATTTGTCCACTTGTTGTGGAATCAAACCTTTACAAGAAATGCAAACCTGATCTGAAAAATATCCACACGTTCGTCCCTGTTCTTGGTCACATTCTCCGCTATTACCAATATTATACCTAAATTGGCTGATTCCCTGCGACAAACTTTTATTGGCGTCAAAAGCGGCTTGTCGTGCTTGAATTTGAGAACTTCGCTTTGCACTTGTATTACATTCTTGCTCAATTATTCTTCGGGTCGGATTTTCTCTAACCAGTGACCGTTGATTATTATCCCTACCTCTTTTTAAAAGTTGTTGATCTATGTTTTGTGGATGGCGAGCTCGCTAAAGATTTTCTAGTCTTCGTTCGTCGGTCCTATAAGCTGGGTCTTGTCTGAGTCTCGAGCAGTCTTCAGTATATAGTCTCTGTTCGTTCGCCAAATAAAATGGGTCTTGTCTGCGACTCGATTGACGGGAAGATTTGCCAATTGCGCTTTTTACCTAACTGGAGAATTAATTCATCGAGTCGAGTGGTCTTCAGTATTTAGTATGTGTTCATTTACCCAATTAAGTATGTCTTGTCTGCGAACTTGGTTTCGTTTCCTATTCCTTTTTCACTCACTTTGGCTAAAACCTTCATTTTCTCTACGCTCTCGTTAAGACTCTATATTGTTTATGCTCTCCAGTCAGTATATTCAGAATAAGCCCCAATTAGCTCGTTGTTTCTGAGACCTATTAAGATCTGACAGCTTTTTTGTTCTAGGCATTTTACATAACTTTAAAATATTAATACAATTAAAAAAATGATTTACTGAAATTACTAATTTAAAATAACGATTCCTAATAAGTGTCCATCTCACAATTCCACATACACGCCAAACAGTAACCGAGAACTTTTTTATTGATGATGCCTAGTTTTTCTTAAGATGATCAGGCAACAACAACAGATATTTAGTATCAATAGCTCCGAACCGACTAAAACGATAAAGAAAAACTCGCAAAATTCGCAAATCGGCAATCAAAAACTAAAAGACTCAAAAGTCTGCAGTGTAATGACAATCGCAGGCTACAGACTAAACCTATTACTGCGTCTTCTAAGCATGTTTAATATGAAAGTGTTGAACAACACTCACTCTCCTACCACCACGATTTAATATATGTATATATGAAAATGCGATTTACATGTATTTCAGCATTTAGCTATAGCATTATAGCATTATAGAGCAGCAATATTTATAATTAGGTATATTAATAGTTTATCAAATACAAATATTATAAGATATAAGATTATAATTCACCCACCGAGGATAGTCAACATCTTAGCTCCTCGGCTCTATAAGATATATTCTTCTTGCAGGTCGTAGGCGCTTGTTTTATATCGTGGTATTCCATTGTACCTTAACTCTGTCTACTTTGTTTTTCTATTTCTTATACTTAACGCGTCGAGTGTATTAGGGAGCACAAGAACCCACGCCACTTCCCCTGGGCACGGTCGGAACTCGTACACGGGCGAAATGTGCCCAGAGTAGCCATCGTGTTCGTTACAAAGGTTGCAAGAACAATTTGCCTAACCATCGCCATAACCTCTTTCTTTTCTGCATTCCAAAGAGCAAGTGAAGTGCGAATACTTTTCAAACCCCTATAGGCATCATCGTGACGTATTAAAATTTATACATGCTCTTCATTAAGGCCTTGTGCTGCCGTAATGCCTTTTGTGGCGCTGGGCTTACGCAAGCAAATGGAGGTATTGTTCTACTGTTCTACAACCACTCCTATCAAAGTTTCTAAGTTATGACCTTACTCTGGTTGTAAAACTTTCAAGACACGCTCTCCTAATGCCAACAAAAACAGTTTGGGAGGCCAGCTTCTCTGAATCACAATATTCGATCATGTTAGAAGGACAGCTCCTCTCCAGGAGTTGTAACTGATCTTTGCATGTGAATATTTTCGACAGGGACATTTTCTAACAATGTTTTTTTAACCTCCTGGTTAAATAACTTCTTCTTATGTCCCTGTCGTCAGCGGAAAAGGAAGACAACCACTGTTCGGTAACAATAATCAGTATGTTTTTCGTAAAACTCGTTGTTGAATAAAAATTTTATTGCATCAGAAACATAAAAGGGCCTAATGGTTCCATCAATGAATCAAAACTATATTCCCTCGGAAGGGTTGTAGCAACATTGGCCACAGGAATTGCTACATTCACCACTGCTCCCTTTATTCCATTGTCGGCCATATACTAAAGACATAATAACCATAAGAGGAAGGCGAGGAAAAATACACCTTTCTTCTAAAGAATTTAACCCTTTTCACAATCTGGCTGATCGGGAAAACTTAGGCCATTCGTCGTATAAGCCTTTGGGCTTTTATCTTATTTATTGCTACAACGACATGTTTAGCAAAAATATATTTATTATTGACAGAGGGAAATATAAAAGATAGATAGATACAAAATATCTGAACTTGCTTCTGCACTACACTTATTTCAATAACCTCACTTGAAATTTGTCCACTTGTTGTGGAATCAAACCTTTACAAGAAATGCAAACCTGATCTGAAAAATATCCACACGTTCGTCCCTGTTCTTGGTCACATTCTCCGCTATTACCAATATTATACCTAAATTGGCTGATTCCCTGCGACAAACTTTTATTGGCGTCAAAAGCGGCTTGTCGTGCTTGAATTTGAGAACTTCGCTTTGCACTTGTATTACATTCTTGCTCAATTATTCTTCGGATCGGATTTTCTCTAACCAGTGACCGTTGATTATTATCCCTACCTCTTTTTAAAAGTTGTTGATCTATGTTTTGTGGATGGCGAGCTCGCTAAAGATTTTCTAGTCTTCGTTCGTCGGTCCTATAAGCTGGGTCTTGTCTGAGTCTCGAGCAGTCTTCAGTATATAGTCTCTGTTCGTTCGCCAAATAAATTGGGTCTTGTCTGCGACTCGATTGACGGAAAGATTTGCCAATTGCGCTTTTTACCTAACTGGAGAATTAACTCATCGAGTCGAGTGGTCTTCAGTATTTAGTATGTGTTCATTTACCCAATTAAGTATGTCTTGTCTGCAAACTTGGTTTCGTTTCCTATTCCTATTTCACTCACTTTGGCTAAAACCTTCATTTTCTCTACGCTCTCGTTGAGACTCTATATTGTTTATCCTCTCCAGTCAGTATATTCAGAATAAGCCCCAATTAGCTCGTTGTTTCTGAGACCTATTAAGATCTGACAGCTTTTTTGTTCTAGGCATTTTACATAACTTTAAAATATTAATACAATTAAAAAAATGATTTACTGAAATTACTAATTTAAAATAACGATTCCTAATAAGTGTCCATCTCACAATTCCACATACACGCCAAACAGTAACCGAGAACTTTTTTATTGATGATGCCTAGTTTTTCTTAAGATGATCAGGCAACAACAACAGATATTTAGTATCAATAGCTCCGAACCGACTAAAACGATAAAGAAAAACTCGCAAAATTCGCAAATCGGCAATCAAAAACTAAAAGACTCAAAAGTCTGCAGTGTAATGACAATCGCAGGCTACAGACTAAACCTATTACTGCGTCTTCTAAGCATGTTTAATATGAAAGTGTTGAACAACACTCACTCTCCTACCACCACGATTTAATATATGTATATATGAAAATGCGATTTACATGTATTTCAGCATTTAGCTATAGCATTATAGCATTATAGAGCAGCAATATTTATAATTAGGTATATTAATTGTTTATCAAATACAAATATTATAAGACGCGCGCTGATTTAAAGTGACAGTGCTAAAAAACGTCTACTTGATTGGCCTCTACTTACTTAAGGCGAAAAAATAAAATATTTATGTCTAGGCCTATTTAGGGGAAAACGGACCTAAGCGTTGGCATATGTGCATTTTAAAGTTTTTGGACTTGCTATTCACGCATACTTGCATATTTTAAATATGAATAGAAGCATTTATGCGTTTGTGTGCCTGTTGGTTTACAGCCTGTACTTTGCAAGATTTTAGGCTTTTATGATTTCTGAATTTCGAGCTCTATTCACAGACACACAAACAAATGTGTGTGATTGGCAGATCATGGGCGCAAAAGAAAATGTCACTATTAGCACGCGTCTGAAACGCGCTCTACTTTTTTATGATTTTGGGTTTTGAATTGATAAATGGATGTTGACCTCTTATTTCCTGCAGCAGCCCATTGGGCCGAAAGGGTAAACTACTACTTACTACTAACTACTTTCAACCGATCGAATTACTTGCCACCGCCTGATAGTACTCAGCCTTGTCAAGAAACTAGACTGAATAAAATAGTAGCACATGCAAACAGCACAGAATACAATACAATCGCAATTGCAATGCTGTTTATAAAATCTTTAAAGTCGCACATAAATGTTTGTTTGTAAATGTATGTATGTATACCGCAATTCGTGCAATTTTCGCTTGCTGCCGCAAACACGTAGCTTGTCAAAATTAGCATTTAATTTTCTTTAATAGTTTTTAAGCTTAAATTAAATGACCACATTATTTATACTAGAGTATATTCTTAGAATTGTTTTCATACGACAAACGGATTGCAAGACAAACATTGCCAAAAACAGCTATTTATACTCTTTTCACTTTGTGAACAGAGTAAAAAAATTTGTATTTTTGATGCTTATTCCAATTGGCAAATCATTTGGGTACTTTAATATACGGTTACCTTGTCCCGTGACCACGTGTTTATTGAACTTTAATCCCAGATTGAACACATTTGTGAGTTGGTGCTTATTTATATTTGAACTTACATTTTTTCTTTAAAATTATTTACTAAATGGATAAAGTTTTAACAAGCTGGTTAAGTGAAATCCAAAATGAATTATGGCCTGGGCAATCATTTTCTTTAAAAGTGAAAAATGTTCTTCACAAAGTAAAGTCGAAATTCCAAGATATTCAAATAATGGAGACGCATTTGGCATTTCGGTAGATCATTCGAATACATGAAATTCTATGGAGCCCGAAAAAGTTGATCCGAATCAGTTGTCGTTAACACTAGCCCAAAAAAAACTCTTTTCCTTCGTTTGAAAGTGATGGTCTAGGAAAAACTACTCTTGTAGAACATACCATTGATACTGGGAATGCCAAGTCCATACAACAGAGGTTTTATACGTTTTCACCAGCAACGGAAAAATTGTTTTGCGAAGAAGTCCAGGATTGTGTAATGCACCGCTGACAATGAGCCGGCTGATCGATCAAGTAATCCCCTACGACATGAAAAGTCATGTTATGGTTTACTTGGATGATTTACTTGTATTATCCCTAAGTTTTGATGAACATTTAATTCATTTGGCTGAAATTGCCGTGCGATTGCGCAAGGCAGGTTTACCATTAATATCCGTAAAAGTAAGTTTTGTCTTACAAAAGTCGAATATCCCGGTTATATCGTAGATGAAGGCACCCTGCAACCTAATCCAGCTAAAGTTCAAGACATTGCAGATTTTCCAGTGCCGTCAACAAAAAGACGATTCCTAGGAATGACCATTTGGTATCAACGGGTTATCCTTCAGTAATCGTCGATTATCTTTCACCTCACAGAATTGTTAAAGGGCACGTCATTTGCTTGGAATGATGATGCTCAACTTTCGTTTGATGAAATCAAAAGAAAATTATCCTCAGCACAGTTCTTAATAAACGCAAACTATGATAAGCCGTTAATAGTTCAATGCGACGCTTCCATGCATGGTGTACGCGGTGTATTAGCCCAAAAGAACTAAATAAATGGCAACGCAATTATTCCGTTACGGAACTCGAATTTCTTGCCGTTGTATTGGCTGTAAGATAATTTAGCATGTATCGAAGTATACAATTTTAAAGTCGTGACTGATCATGCAAGTTTACGTTGGCTAATGAGCCCAAAAGATCTAAGTGGTAGATAAGCTAGATGGTCATTCAAATTGCAAGGATATAGTTTTGCTATCGAACATCGCAAGGGTAGTGAGAATGGACCTAGTGGACCTAGAAGTATACCCTGAAATCGACCTGTCTTCAGATGTGTTTCCATCCAACGAATACTGCCTCTTAAAAGACAATATTATTCGTTCCAATTTGCCAGATTTTCGAGTTGTAGATTATTATATAATTTATCGAAATGAGTTCTCAGCTAATAGTTTAGACGGCACATGAACAGTTGGAAATTATTTGTGCCGTCTGAATTGCGATTAAATGTTATGAAAGCCGCACATGATCAACCAACATCCGCTCGTTCTGGGATGTCCAAATGTTTGGAATATATTCGCAGACATTTTTACTGGCCGAACATGGTTGTTGATGTACGAGAATCAATCGCCGTTGGAAGCTCTGCCAAACGTCGAAAGTTCCTAATCGATGACTCCCTCAAGCCAACCATGGGAAATCAAGTGGTCAGCGAAAGGCCTTTCCTATGAGTATTCGTTGACTTTGTTGATCCCTACCCACCATCAAAAAAACGAAACATTGGTATATTTCTGATTCTTGATCACTACTCAAAGTTCACATTTCTCAAGCCCATAAAAAAGTCATACTGACAGAAGATAATTTTGACTGTTTTAGAGTACCCGAGATAATATTGAGTGACAATGGCACTCAATTTAAAAGCCTAGAATTCTCCTCACTGTTGTCTAAGTACGGTATACAGCATATGTGTACCGGCGTATACTCGCCACATGCAAACGCGGTTGAAAGAGTTAATCGTTCTGTTAACGCTGCTTTACGAACATCTATTCGGTCCGACCAAAGCCAATGGGATGTATACATAAGTAGTATAAATATTTCGTTACCCATACTTCATTGTGTTTGGGCAAAATATAATTAAGCACGGCAATGATTACAAGTATCTTGGAATTGTACTGGATAAGAGGCTTAGTTTTCGGGCGCACATCGACGGCCTTCTTAAGCAGTGCCGCTATAAGATGGCCAAGGCCAACTGGCTACTAAACCCCAACAGCCCATTGCCACTTCGCTGCAAACGGGCAGTTTATAACGTCGTTTTGGCACCAACTTGGATACGGTAATCAGGTTTGGGGCATTGCATCTCGGACAAATCGAAGACGGATTCAGACACTCCAAAACTTGGCCTTGCGCCGAATTAAGGATGCTGACTGGTACGTCAGAAATTCTACCTTGCACAGAGACTTAAAATGGAGACCATAGACAGCCAAGTCGAAGCATTCGCCGACCGGTACAACGAACGCTTGCAGCGACACTGCAGCCGGGTAGCAAGAGACCTCGCTGGGAGGTGTGTAGTCAGGAGGCTCAAGAGAAGATCGTTCAAGGACCTCCTCCAACCACGACATAGGAGACGCCCCAGAGTCCCCCGACTACCTACGTGACGATGCAGCCTTACTCAAAAAAGCCGCCTTTGACGTAAGTCCACGACAAAGCCTGAGGACTCAACCAGACTTGGCGTAATATCACCTAAGCCAACTGTGTTGTAATAAAAATATATGCTATTTTTGATTCAATACAATAAACAAACAAAAAAAATAAATAAAAATGAAGCCCCCCTATACGGACCCCCATAAAGTCATTCAACGCCAGAGCGACATAGTCTACGTTTTTTTTTCTTCTCTTTATTAGCTAATTTATTGATACTATTCACGAGCATCTCAACCTAGCTTGACTATAATGGGATAAACATACTTAATATTACCTATTAAGTTTTATAATTATTCGATTTATCTTATATTTTTATTATGATTATTATTATTATTTTATTTTTTTCAATTGAATACCCGGTTTGGGAGGTCGATGGGGTGGATTCTGCGAAGTCTCCGTCGCTTTCTTCTGAAAAGTCTTCTAGCTAATATATTGGGGTGGGCAGAAGGACGGGCCATGTAGCTGGTGGACTGCTGACATAGAAGGTCACCCACCATGGGGACCTTTAGGTCTCTTGCTAGGGCCCGGTTGCGAATGTACCAGGGATCCCCAGCACTCAGTCTGAGTACCTTGGCTTGGAAGACAATTATTTTCCTCCAGTGAGATTTTGCGGCCGAGCCGAAAATTTGGCTTGCATAGCGCCAAACTGGGGCTAGGAGGGTTTTATAAGGCAGCACCTTATTGCTCAGAGAAAGCTTGCTGCTTGCCTTAAGAAGCCAAGCCATATTTTTAAGTTTTTGACGTACGCTGTGGCATGTTGTTGCGATGTGTTTGCTCCAAGTGATCCTGCGGTTAAGGTAGACTCCAAGGTAGCGATGGCCGTCTTTATGATCAAGAAGTTCGCGTTGGAGGAATACTCCTGGAGGAATACTCCTCCGAGGTATCTCTCCGGATCACGAATGTGCAGCATATCGATTTTTGCCTGTTGATGGCAATACGCCACTTTGATGCCCACGACTCAAACTCGTGCAGGTATAGTTGCAGTTGGTTAGTGGCTTGGTAAACACAGCTGGCTTTTGAGAGGATTGCTGTATCGTCGGCGAACGTGGCGAGGTTGAAGCTATCGGGATGCTCCAGTGTCATCGGCATGTCGGCTGTGTAAACAGTGTAAAGCCACGGAGTCCTAGGGGACTCCAGCTTGGATTTCCTTGACTCCAGAGATCGTGCGGTCGACTACCACTACAAATTTTCTGTTTTTGAGGAAGCTGTGGATTATATAAAAAAGAGAGGGGGGAAGCAAAGTTTTTAATTTGAACAGGAGTCTTTTGTGACACACTCGGTCAAACGCCTGTTTGATGTCAAAAAATGCCGTGACACAATACTCGAGGTTCTCGAAGCTGTCGAGGATGAAATCCACCACTCGGTGGAGCTGCTCCAGTGTCCCATATCGTCTTTGAAATCCGAACTGATGCCTTGGTATGATGCGCATAACACAATCCAGCTCCGACATTCTGGCCATTAATATTCTATCGAATATTTTGGAGAGGGTCGGAAGCAGGCTGATTGGTCGATAGGATTCGACTTGCGTGAGCGATTTTTTGGGTTTTGGAATCATGGCAACCAGAACGCTTTTCCGTTGTGTGGAAAGTGTCCGATTCGAAGCATTGTATTATATAAGAGCTCAATGAAGAGTATGCCTTTGGTGGGGGAGCAGCTTTATTGTTCTGCTGTCCAGTTCATCAGATCCAGGGGATTTTCTAACCTTAAGCGCTTGGATTTGTGTTTTGAACTCTTTGAGGGTCACCTGGAGAGTGGACAGGTCAGGTTGTTGAGGTGCTTCGAGGGTCCTGTCTATGTATTCTTCATGAAGCGAGTGGGGGGAATTGAACGGTTTAAATCGCTCCTTTAGGTGCGTGGCGAAAGTTTCAGCGCCTTCTAAGCTCGATCTGGCCCACGAACCATCCTCTCTTTTTGTGGGACTCTTACGGGCTGTCTTTTTAAGCTTTTTGTCAGCTGCCAGGGGCTGTATCCCGTGCTAGCATCTGGGCTTGCGTCCATAAGTTTTCTGCTGAACTGCTGGTTGCTTATGGCCGCGAGGACTTCCTGGAGCCTGTTGGATATCCTTCTATATATCCAGTTTACCCTTAGGTCACCAGTGAGCACTTACTCCTTGCGTAGACGCCTTTGTAATGCCAGAAGTGAAGCTGCCGCCGGATGGATTGAGCCTCGAGGGGGCGATATCCGGATCGGGTCTATAGCATGTGAAGCAAGTTGGGCTGCTGCTCGAATCTTCGCCAAGAAATTATCGATAGCATCCTCAATGTCTTCAGGGGAGGTCAGAATCATGTTGAGATTGATTGTGTTGTTGAGTTCAGCCTGGAACATCCCCATTTATCGGCAGTAGAGCAGAGTCTACGAGCTGGAGACAAACGCCAAGAAAGTTGCAATTTCGGTGGATCGACTTGAGCCAGCATTTCGTGGCCAACGAGGACATCAAGGGGAGTCGCAGCGAAACGCACCTCGTAGTCACTAGAGAGGGAGTACTGTGGCGGCACTGTAACACGCCATCTGTTGTTCGTAGTCCAACATAATGTAAGATTAGAATTAATTAATATTGGGGGAGTTTAGCCGATGGGTATCACTGGCCTCACTAACTCTCATCCCTAGGATTCTGGTGAAAAAGAGAGAACAGCTAGCGACAGCTCAAGCTTAACATACAGATAATTTTGGATCAATAAAGAACATTAACAATCTCTTTTGGAGTAAAACAAATTTCCATAGTTCATCGACTAGCAACGACACCTAGTGAGGAACGAACGAGCAATATTATTACAATTGGTAAATTTATTGGGTAATTTAAATTATAAGGCCGAAGTATTAGAGAATCACATGTTTGTGTGAAAACTTTTTAAAGAAGTCTATACATATAATGCCATCGCTAGGTATTGGGAAATCGTGTCCGACTATGGGAAAGTCATGTGGAATGACATATTTTCCGGTAGATAATTCTACGAATGCTAAACCTTTAGAAAAAACTGAACCTTCGCCGATTTCAGATGTTTGAGTTGATATGTTTGAATTAATGTTTTCAATTGTATCAATATGTTCTTTTAATAGGGATATGTCTGCACCAGTATCTAGCAATAGAGTAAATGCTTTACCTCTTTTTCAATATTTATTTTAATAAAGATATTGAGGTTTCGATTGACAGTGTGTACTTTGGTGTTTTTTGGTGAATATCTTAAGGGGTCTGCTGGTTTTCCGAGTAAGTCTGAGTAACTTGACATTATTATGGCCATTAAAGTCGCCATTGTCATTGTTTTCCTCGGTTATGACCACGGTCATTACCTCTGTAATGTCCTCTATTGTTGTTGTTATGGTTTTGTTAACTTTTGTTATGGTTACCGCGACCATTTGCTCTACTACTTTGGGTATTTTGGTAATAATTACCTCTACCTCTGTGGTACATTACTGTACTGGCACTTGCTTCCTCTTCCTTTTCCTTTCCTTTTCATTTTTGTTTGATATTAAACAGTTTCGCCTTTAGTATTTCAGGTGATTCACCTTTGACGTTACCCTTCAATTTCAAGATTATAGCAGGAATTGTTCTTTCATCTTGCACTCAAGTTCACTGACAGATTCTGTGTTATTGGCTATGATTCATTAAATTTTTCAAGTTGACTTTCATTAAACTCAGCATGAAGTCTTAAATCATCGTGAATGTTTATCTCAATGTTTCTTCTAATGCCAATATTTTTCAATCTGGTTTTTGGGGCTTGTAAAAGTTTTTGACACTGCTTGCCATGTTACGTTGTAAGTTTATAGTTATATTTGGTAACAATATCAACAATATTTATATATTAATATTATTAACGTATTAATATGGTATATTAACGTATCTACTTTGATTGTTGTATCTTTGTTAATACATTTGTATGACTTTTTGAATTTGTTTTTAAATGTATTTATTTTATTAGCTAATACTCCATTCCATGTTATGAGTGTAATGGATTAACGGTGCAGACAGACCTGAACAGTTGTTGCTAACCCTAGTATTGCATTGTCTTCGCTAATAACCTTATTTTCATTTTGTTTTTTTTTTGGTTTTTTTAACTTTATCTAGATCATTCGCACGACTGTGGTAACGTTTCCTCAATGTTCGCTTGTATATAAGATACGCTTTTAACAACAAATGCAAAGCTGTATGAGCTACTACTAAATACAAAAGTAGTATCTGTATTTCTAAGTGAGGCGTGGTGTCAACGACTTTTTTTTTCAATTATTATTCATTTTCATATTTTTTTAAAATTTTTTTTAAACAGATTTTTACCTAATGTTTTTCAGTGGCTTTACGGGCCGCACTGTAACCGGGCAACGCATTTATTGCTCAGTTTTATATTATTTTTAACATTAATATGATGCTCCTTCGTTGGCGCAAGGGGCGGTATGCCTCTCGCACTTGTTGCTATTTCGGCTGCAGTCTTCTAGTCTTCATTCGTTGGCGCAAGTGGCGGTATGCCTCTCACACTTGTTGCTATATCCTCTGCAGTCTTCGTACAGGCTTTTGATTGATTGTTGCTGCTCCTCTGGCAGGTGTTTAGGCAGTGTACACTGTATAGCGGACCTTCACAGTCTGCTGGGCAGTCCTTCTTTAACTTTGGGATTTGTTGCTTATTGGGAAGAGGATTTTGTATTATTTTTATACTGAGATTTCTTATTTTCGAGCTAGAGGTTGCAGAGTGTGTAAGATTTTGTTTTTGAACTGACTCTAAAAGATCGAGTTCGGCCGCTAACTCGTTTGCGGTGTTCCAATTTAGCTGACTCTCGGTTGCGCATAGCAGCTTGTGGAGTTAAGATTTTCTTTCCTTTATTCTCTTCTGAACTCCGCTGCGTCTTGTCTTTTCTTCTGTTGCCCACTCAAAACCTCTACTCACTCAGTATAAAAGGTCCCTCATTCATTCCCAGTTATTGTTCTTGTTGTTGTCGTTCTTGTATTTAAAGCACACTTGTTGCAGTTGTCTTCGTGATTGAAATTACTCATTTGTTTATCTATTTAAAGTTTTTATTTAAGGCGTCTTCTGACGTTGCTGGATTTCCATCACCTGACTATCTTTGGATTATGAATTTATGCTTAAGTCTAACAATGGGGTTTTTGTACATATGTCATATACATAACGCAAGGCAAAGGCATTATATGTGGCAAAATATGCAGACGTTGCACATCCCACGCTATTTCGAACGTACTTTGAGTTGTTATGTTATAGCAACAAAGTGTCACTACATTTATTATTGTTTGCAATACCCTTACATTGGTTGGGTATGTTGAATATTAATGTTTCTCATACTACAATAGTTACATTGCTTCACGCATAGGCTTTAAAATTCCTCACTGAGACTTGTTAATATGATTAACGACGTAACTGCAACAAGCATAGGCATCTAATATAAAGTGTATATTTATATTAGCTCGCTGCATTAGTATTATAAGCGTCAATGCCTATGATCTCTTTAAGTATATCTTGCACTCGACCTGAGTGCATTTATATAGCATTCATAACTTAAGTTAAGTTGATCGGTGGACAAAAAGATATTGAAACCGCTAAGGTAAAATATGGTTTCACGATCAAACGGATATTCTAGAACCCCCTGAATCTTTTAAAAATTTTGCGATGCACATTTTTATTTTCAGCATCCTCTTCTAATGGGAATAGAATTACTTTTTGCGGCATGGGAGACCATGGAATGCCAAATCTACATAGTTTTGTGCCTTTACTTCTCGCCTACATTAATACTCGAAAAATGGAGTCCGGGATATTGGTTTCAGTTGCGATAAACTAATCAATAATCGACATCCCAGACGGTATGCTAGGTTCATCAGTCAAGTCAACCTTCGTGGCATCTTTCAGCCAAAACATGCCATGAATGTTGGGGGAGCCTCTTTGCTGAAACTCAACTCGTCAAAAATTCTTTGTGGTCCTATGACTGCCAGAAACACCACCTTCTTTTGTCATTAGTTTTGAAACCTATAACGAAAATCAAATTACCTAGCGTAATAAACATGGTCAGCTGTGATTAGACGGGCTTTGTTGTCAAAATTTAAATTATCTGCTAATTATTTGGCGATTTCTAACGGATCTACATTCTTAGAAAGTAAATCAACGGTTCTGCCCACCTAATTTCTGCTGCCGAAAGTCTTTAAAAAAGGTGTGGTGGGGTGATAGATCTTATTTTTACAAATTTAAATAAACATTGCCATCGGCATGATCAGCTGATCGCAATCAACTTCGATGGGCAGCATTGCACCATAACATTTATGCAATTACATTGATCAGCTTAAGTTAATAACATAACCAGAGTGACCATGACCTATGGTAATAATGACGCCGTTGAGAATGAAAATATCGGGTCTTGGATGTATGCTGATTTTCAATTTACAATTATATGATTAAATGAAATCTTAATTTATTTTGGGCACCTTAGGTAAATAACATCGCATATATAAAGGGTAGTTGCAATGACAATCGCCGATGCAGCTACAGGTAGGGTGGGTCTTCACCCACCGAGGATAGCCAACATCTTAGCTCCTCGGCTCTATAAGATATATTCTTCTTGCAGATCGTAGGCGCTTGTTTTATATCGTGGTATTCCATTGTACCTTAACTCTGTCTACTTTGTTTTTCTATTTCTTATACTTAACGCGTCGAGTGTATTAGGAAGCACAAGAACCCACGCCACTTCCCCTGGGCACGGTCGGAACTCGTACACGGGCGAAATGTGCCCAGAGTAGCCATCGTGTTCGTTACAAAGGTTGCAAGAACAATTTGCCTAACCATCGCCATAACCTCTTTCTTTTCTGCATTCCAAAGAGCAAGTGAAGTGCGAATACTTTTCAAACCCCTATAGGCATCATCGTGACGTATTAAAATTTATACATGCTCTTCATTAAGGCCTTGTGCTGCCGTAATGCCTTTTGTGGCGCTGGGCTTACGCAAGCAAATGGAGGTATTGTTCTACTGTTCTACAACCACTCCTATCAAAGTTTCTAAGTTATGACCTTACTCTGGTTGTAAAACTTTCAAGACACGCTCTCCTAATGCCAACAAAAACAGTTTGGGAGGCCAGCTTCTCTGAATCACAATATTCGATCATGTCAGAAGGACAGCTCCTCTCCAGGAGTTGTAACTGATCTTTGCATGTGAATATTTTCGACAGGGACATTTTCTAACAATGTTTTTTTAACCTCCTGGTTCTTATGTCCCTGTCGTCAGCGGAAAAGGAAGACAACCACTGTTCGGTAACAATAATCAGTATGTTTTTTGTAAAACTCGTTGTTGAATAAAAATTTTATTGCATCAGAAACATAAAAGGGCCTAATGGTTCCATCAATGAATCAAAACTATATTCCCTCGGAAGGGTTGTAGCAACATTGGCCACAGGAATTGCTACATTCACCACTGCTCCCTTTATTCCATTGTCGGCCATATACTAAAGACATAATAACCATGAGAGGAAGGCGAGGAAAAATACACCTTTCTTCTAAAGAATTTAACCCTTTCACAATCTGGCTGATCGGGAAAACTTAGGCCATTCGTCGTAGAAGCCTTTGGGCTTTTATCTTATTTATTGCTACAACGACATGTTTAGCAAAAATATATTTATTATTGACAGAGGGAAATATAAAAGATAGATAGATACAAAATATCTGAACTTGCTTCTGCACTACACTTATTTCAATAACCTCACTTGAAATTTGTCCACTTGTTGTGGAATCAAACCTTTACAAGAAATGCAAACCTGATCTGAAAAATATCCACACGTTCGTCCCTGTTCTTGGTCACATTCTCCGCTATTACCAATATTATACCTAAATTGGCTGATTCCCTGCGACAAACTTTTATTGGCGTCAAAAGCGGCTTGTCGTGCTTGAATTTGAGAACTTCGCTTTGCACTTGTATTACATTCTTGCTCAATTATTCTTCGGATCGGATTTTCTCTAACCAGTGACCGTTGATTATTATCCCTACCTCTTTTTAAAAGTTGTTGATCTATGTTTTGTGGATGGCGAGCTCGCTAAAGATTTTCTAGTCTTCGTTCGTCGGTCCTATAAGCTGGGTCTTGTCTGAGTCTCGAGCAGTCTTCAGTATATAGTCTCTGTTCGTTCGCCAAATAAATTGGGTCTTGTCTGCGACTCGATTGACGGAAAGATTTGCCAATTGCGCTTTTTACCTAACTGGAGAATTAACTCATCGAGTCGAGTGGTCTTCAGTATTTAGTATGTGTTCATTTACCCAATTAAGTATGTCTTGTCTGCAAACTTGGTTTCGTTTCCTATTCCTATTTCACTCACTTTGGCTAAAACCTTCATTTTCTCTACGCTCTCGTTGAGACTCTATATTGTTTATCCTCTCCAGTCAGTATATTCAGAATAAGCCCCAATTAGCTCGTTGTTTCTGAGACCTATTAAGATCTGACAGCTTTTTTGTTCTAGGCATTTTACATAACTTTAAAATATTAATACAATTAAAAAAATGATTTACTGAAATTACTAATTTAAAATAACGATTCCTAATAAGTGTCCATCTCACAATTCCACATACACGCCAAACAGTAACCGAGAACTTTTTTATTGATGATGCCTAGTTTTTCTTAAGATGATCAGGCAACAACAACAGATATTTAGTATCAATAGCTCCGAACCGACTAAAACGATAAAGAAAAACTCGCAAAATTCGCAAATCGGCAATCAAAAACTAAAAGACTCAAAAGTCTGCAGTGTAATGACAATCGCAGGCTACAGACTAAACCTATTACTGCGTCTTCTAAGCATGTTTAATATGAAAGTGTTGAACAACACTCACTCTCCTACCACCACGATTTAATATATGTATATATGAAAATGCGATTTACATGTATTTCAGCATTTAGCTATAGCATTATAGCATTATAGAGCAGCAATATTTATAATTAGGTATATTAATAGTTTATCAAATACAAATATTATAAGATATAAGATTATAATTCACCCACCGAGGATAGTCAACATCTTAGCTCCTCGGCTCTATAAGATATATTCTTCTTGCAGGTCGTAGGCGCTTGTTTTATATCGTGGTATTCCATTGTACCTTAACTCTGTCTACTTTGTTTTTCTATTTCTTATACTTAACGCGTCGAGTGTATTAGGGAGCACAAGAACCCACGCCACTTCCCCTGGGCACGGTCGGAACTCGTACACGGGCGAAATGTGCCCAGAGTAGCCATCGTGTTCGTTACAAAGGTTGCAAGAACAATTTGCCTAACCATCGCCATAACCTCTTTCTTTTCTGCATTCCAAAGAGCAAGTGAAGTGCGAATACTTTTCAAACCCCTATAGGCATCATCGTGACGTATTAAAATTTATACATGCTCTTCATTAAGGCCTTGTGCTGCCGTAATGCCTTTTGTGGCGCTGGGCTTACGCAAGCAAATGGAGGTATTGTTCTACTGTTCTACAACCACTCCTATCAAAGTTTCTAAGTTATGACCTTACTCTGGTTGTAAAACTTTCAAGACACGCTCTCCTAATGCCAACAAAAACAGTTTGGGAGGCCAGCTTCTCTGAATCACAATATTCGATCATGTTAGAAGGACAGCTCCTCTCCAGGAGTTGTAACTGATCTTTGCATGTGAATATTTTCGACAGGGACATTTTCTAACAATGTTTTTTTAACCTCCTGGTTAAATAACTTCTTCTTATGTCCCTGTCGTCAGCGGAAAAGGAAGACAACCACTGTTCGGTAACAATAATCAGTATGTTTTTCGTAAAACTCGTTGTTGAATAAAAATTTTATTGCATCAGAAACATAAAAGGGCCTAATGGTTCCATCAATGAATCAAAACTATATTCCCTCGGAAGGGTTGTAGCAACATTGGCCACAGGAATTGCTACATTCACCACTGCTCCCTTTATTCCATTGTCGGCCATATACTAAAGACATAATAACCATAAGAGGAAGGCGAGGAAAAATACACCTTTCTTCTAAAGAATTTAACCCTTTTCACAATCTGGCTGATCGGGAAAACTTAGGCCATTCGTCGTAGAAGCCTTTGGGCTTTTATCTTATTTATTGCTACAACGACATGTTTAGCAAAAATATATTTATTATTGACAGAGGGAAATATAAAAGATAGATAGATACAAAATATCTGAACTTGCTTCTGCACTACACTTATTTCAATAACCTCACTTGAAATTTGTCCACTTGTTGTGGAATCAAACCTTTACAAGAAATGCAAACCTGATCTGAAAAATATCCACACGTTCGTCCCTGTTCTTGGTCACATTCTCCGCTATTACCAATATTATACCTAAATTGGCTGATTCCCTGCGACAAACTTTTATTGGCGTCAAAAGCGGCTTGTCGTGCTTGAATTTGAGAACTTCGCTTTGCACTTGTATTACATTCTTGCTCAATTATTCTTCGGATCGGATTTTCTCTAACCAGTGACCGTTGATTATTATCCCTACCTCTTTTTAAAAGTTGTTGATCTATGTTTTGTGGATGGCGAGCTCGCTAAAGATTTTCTAGTCTTCGTTCGTCGGTCCTATAAGCTGGGTCTTGTCTGAGTCTCGAGCAGTCTTCAGTATATAGTCTCTGTTCGTTCGCCAAATAAATTGGGTCTTGTCTGCGACTCGATTGACGGAAAGATTTGCCAATTGCGCTTTTTACCTAACTGGAGAATTAACTCATCGAGTCGAGTGGTCTTCAGTATTTAGTATGTGTTCATTTACCCAATTAAGTATGTCTTGTCTGCAAACTTGGTTTCGTTTCCTATTCCTATTTCACTCACTTTGGCTAAAACCTTCATTTTCTCTACGCTCTCGTTGAGACTCTATATTGTTTATCCTCTCCAGTCAGTATATTCAGAATAAGCCCCAATTAGCTCGTTGTTTCTGAGACCTATTAAGATCTGACAGCTTTTTTGTTCTAGGCATTTTACATAACTTTAAAATATTAATACAATTAAAAAAATGATTTACTGAAATTACTAATTTAAAATAACGATTCCTAATAAGTGTCCATCTCACAATTCCACATACACGCCAAACAGTAACCGAGAACTTTTTTATTGATGATGCCTAGTTTTTCTTAAGATGATCAGGCAACAACAACAGATATTTAGTATCAATAGCTCCGAACCGACTAAAACGATAAAGAAAAACTCGCAAAATTCGCAAATCGGCAATCAAAAACTAAAAGACTCAAAAGTCTGCAGTGTAATGACAATCGCAGGCTACAGACTAAACCTATTACTGCGTCTTCTAAGCATGTTTAATATGAAAGTGTTGAACAACACTCACTCTCCTACCACCACGATTTAATATATGTATATATGAAAATGCGATTTACATGTATTTCAGCATTTAGCTATAGCATTATAGCATTATAGAGCAGCAATATTTATAATTAGGTATATTAATAGTTTATCAAATACAAATATTATAAGATATAAGATTATAATTCACCCACCGAGGATAGTCAACATCTTAGCTCCTCGGCTCTATAAGATATATTCTTCTTGCAGGTCGTAGGCGCTTGTTTTATATCGTGGTATTCCATTGTACCTTAACTCTGTCTACTTTGTTTTTCTATTTCTTATACTTAACGCGTCGAGTGTATTAGGGAGCACAAGAACCCACGCCACTTCCCCTGGGCACGGTCGGAACTCGTACACGGGCGAAATGTGCCCAGAGTAGCCATCGTGTTCGTTACAAAGGTTGCAAGAACAATTTGCCTAACCATCGCCATAACCTCTTTCTTTTCTGCATTCCAAAGAGCAAGTGAAGTGCGAATACTTTTCAAACCCCTATAGGCATCATCGTGACGTATTAAAATTTATACATGCTCTTCATTAAGGCCTTGTGCTGCCGTAATGCCTTTTGTGGCGCTGGGCTTACGCAAGCAAATGGAGGTATTGTTCTACTGTTCTACAACCACTCCTATCAAAGTTTCTAAGTTATGACCTTACTCTGGTTGTAAAACTTTCAAGACACGCTCTCCTAATGCCAACAAAAACAGTTTGGGAGGCCAGCTTCTCTGAATCACAATATTCGATCATGTTAGAAGGACAGCTCCTCTCCAGGAGTTGTAACTGATCTTTGCATGTGAATATTTTCGACAGGGACATTTTCTAACAATGTTTTTTTAACCTCCTGGTTAAATAACTTCTTCTTATGTCCCTGTCGTCAGCGGAAAAAGGAAGACAACCACTGTTCGGTAACAATAATCAGTATGTTTTTCGTAAAACTCGTTGTTGAATAAAAATTTTATTGCATCAGAAACATAAAAGGGCCTAATGGTTCCATCAATGAATCAAAACTATATTCCCTCGGAAGGGTTGTAGCAACATTGGCCACAGGAATTGCTACATTCACCACTGCTCCCTTTATTCCATTGTCGGCCATATACTAAAGACATAATAACCATAAGAGGAAGGCGAGGAAAAATACACCTTTCTTCTAAAGAATTTAACCCTTTTCACAATCTGGCTGATCGGGAAAACTTAGGCCATTCGTCGTAGAAGCCTTTGGGCTTTTATCTTATTTATTGCTACAACGACATGTTTAGCAAAAATATATTTATTATTGACAGAGGGAAATATAAAAGATAGATAGATACAAAATATCTGAACTTGCTTCTGCACTACACTTATTTCAATAACCTCACTTGAAATTTGTCCACTTGTTGTGGAATCAAACCTTTACAAGAAATGCAAACCTGATCTGAAAAATATCCACACGTTCGTCCCTGTTCTTGGTCACATTCTCCGCTATTACCAATATTATACCTAAATTGGCTGATTCCCTGCGACAAACTTTTATTGGCGTCAAAAGCGGCTTGTCGTGCTTGAATTTGAGAACTTCGCTTTGCACTTGTATTACATTCTTGCTCAATTATTCTTCGGATCGGATTTTCTCTAACCAGTGACCGTTGATTATTATCCCTACCTCTTTTTAAAAGTTGTTGATCTATGTTTTGTGGATGGCGAGCTCGCTAAAGATTTTCTAGTCTTCGTTCGTCGGTCCTATAAGCTGGGTCTTGTCTGAGTCTCGAGCAGTCTTCAGTATATAGTCTCTGTTCGTTCGCCAAATAAATTGGGTCTTGTCTGCGACTCGATTGACGGAAAGATTTGCCAATTGCGCTTTTTACCTAACTGGAGAATTAACTCATCGAGTCGAGTGGTCTTCAGTATTTAGTATGTGTTCATTTACCCAATTAAGTATGTCTTGTCTGCAAACTTGGTTTCGTTTCCTATTCCTATTTCACTCACTTTGGCTAAAACCTTCATTTTCTCTACGCTCTCGTTGAGACTCTATATTGTTTATCCTCTCCAGTCAGTATATTCAGAATAAGCCCCAATTAGCTCGTTGTTTCTGAGACCTATTAAGATCTGACAGCTTTTTTGTTCTAGGCATTTTACATAACTTTAAAATATTAATACAATTAAAAAAATGATTTACTGAAATTACTAATTTAAAATAACGATTCCTAATAAGTGTCCATCTCACAATTCCACATACACGCCAAACAGTAACCGAGAACTTTTTTATTGATGATGCCTAGTTTTTCTTAAGATGATCAGGCAACAACAACAGATATTTAGTATCAATAGCTCCGAACCGACTAAAACGATAAAGAAAAACTCGCAAAATTCGCAAATCGGCAATCAAAAACTAAAAGACTCAAAAGTCTGCAGTGTAATGACAATCGCAGGCTACAGACTAAACCTATTACTGCGTCTTCTAAGCATGTTTAATATGAAAGTGTTGAACAACACTCACTCTCCTACCACCACGATTTAATATATGTATATATGAAAATGCGATTTACATGTATTTCAGCATTTAGCTATAGCATTATAGCATTATAGAGCAGCAATATTTATAATTAGGTATATTAATTGTTTATCAAATACAAATATTATAAGACGCGCGCTGATTTAAAGTGACAGTGCTAAAAAACGTCTACTTGATTGGCCTCTACTTACTTAAGGCGAAAAAATAAAATATTTATGTCTAGGCCTATTTAGGGGAAAACGGACCTAAGCGTTGGCATATGTGCATTTTAAAGTTTTTGGACTTGCTATTCACGCATACTTGCATATTTTAAATATGAATAGAAGCATTTATGCGTTTGTGTGCCTGTTGGTTTACAGCCTGTACTTTGCAAGATTTTAGGCTTTTATGATTTCTGAATTTCGAGCTCTATTCACAGACACACAAACAAATGTGTGTGATTGGCAGATCATGGGCGCAAAAGAAAATGTCACTATTAGCACGCGTCTGAAACGCGCTCTACTTTTTTATGATTTTGGGTTTTGAATTGATAAATGGATGTTGACCTCTTATTTCCTGCAGCAGCCCATTGGGCCGAAAGGGTAAACTACTACTTACTACTAACTACTTTCAACCGATCGAATTACTTGCCACCGCCTGATAGTACTCAGCCTTGTCAAGAAACTAGACTGAATAAAATAGTAGCACATGCAAACAGCACAGAATACAATACAATCGCAATTGCAATGCTGTTTATAAAATCTTTAAAGTCGCACATAAATGTTTGTTTGTAAATGTATGTATGTATACCGCAATTCGTGCAATTTTCGCTTGCTGCCGCAAACACGTAGCTTGTCAAAATTAGCATTTAATTTTCTTTAATAGTTTTTAAGCTTAAATTAAATGACCACATTATTTATACTAGAGTATATTCTTAGAATCATATCTGTGTCTACAATTGCGACGGAAAAAATTGTTTTCATACGACAAACGGATTGCAAGACAAACATTGCCAAAAACAGCTATTTATACTCTTTTCACTTTGTGAACAGAGTAAAAAAATTTGTATTTTTGATGCTTATTCCAATTGGCAAATCATTTGGGTACTTTAATATACGGTTACCTTGTCCCGTGACCACGTGTTTATTGAACTTTAATCCCAGATTGAACACATTTGTGAGTTGGTGCTTATTTATATTTGAACTTACATTTTTTCTTTAAAATTATTTACTAAATGGATAAAGTTTTAACAAGCTGGTTAAGTGAAATCCAAAATGAATTATGGCCTGGGCAATCATTTTCTTTAAAAGTGAAAAATGTTCTTCACAAAGTAAAGTCGAAATTCCAAGATATTCAAATAATGGAGACGCATTTGGCATTTCGGTAGATCATTCGAATACATGAAATTCTATGGAGCCCGAAAAAGTTGATCCGAATCAGTTGTCGTTAACACTAGCCCAAAAAAACTCTTTTCCTTCGTTTGAAAGTGATGGTCTAGGAAAAACTACTCTTGTAGAACATACCATTGATACTGGGAATGCCAAGTCCATACAACAGAGGTTTTATCCGTTTTCACCAGCAACGGAAAAATTGTTTTGCGAAGAAGTCCAGGATTGTGTAATGCACCGCTGACAATGAGCCGGCTGATCGATCAAGTAATCCCCTACGACATGAAAAGTCATGTTATGGTTTACTTGGATGATTTACTTGTATTATCCCAAAGTTTTGATGAACATTTAATTCATTTGGCTGAAATTGCCGTGCGATTGCGCAAGGCAGGTTTACCATTAATATCCGTAAAAGTAAGTTTTGTCTTACAAAAGTCGAATATCCCGGTTATATCGTAGATGAAGGCACCCTGCAACCTAATCCAGCTAAAGTTCAAGACATTGCAGATTTTCCAGTGCCGTCAACAAAAAGACGATTCCTAGGAATGACCATTTGGTATCAACGGGTTATCCTTCAGTAATCGTCGATTATCTTTCACCTCACAGAATTGTTAAAGGGCACGTCATTTGCTTGGAATGATGATGCTCAACTTTCGTTTGATGAAATCAAAAGAAAATTATCCTCAGCACAGTTCTTAATAAACGCAAACTATGATAAGCCGTTAATAGTTCAATGCGACGCTTCCATGCATGGTGTACGCGGTGTATTAGCCCAAAAGAACTAAATAAATGGCAACGCAATTATTCCGTTACGGAACTCGAATTTCTTGCCGTTGTATTGGCTGTAAGATAATTTAGCATGTATCGAAGTATACAATTTTAAAGTCGTGACTGATCATGCAAGTTTACGTTGGCTAATGAGCCCAAAAGATCTAAGTGGTAGATAAGCTAGATGGTCATTCAAATTGCAAGGATATAGTTTTGCTATCGAACATCGCAAGGGTAGTGAGAATGGACCTAGTGGACCTAGAAGTATACCCTGAAATCGACCTGTCTTCAGATGTGTTTCCATCCAACGAATACTGCCTCTTAAAAGACAATATTATTCGTTCCAATTTGCCAGATTTTCGAGTTGTAGATTATTATATAATTTATCGAAATGAGTTCTCAGCTAATAGTTTAGACGGCACATGAACAGTTGGAAATTATTTGTGCCGTCTGAATTGCGATTAAATGTTATGAAAGCCGCACATGATCAACCAACATCCGCTCGTTCTGGGATGTCCAAATGTTTGGAATATATTCGCAGACATTTTTACTGGCCGAACATGGTTGTTGATGTACGAGAATCAATCGCCGTTGGAAGCTCTGCCAAACGTCGAAAGTTCCTAATCGATGACTCCCTCAAGCCAACCATGGGAAATCAAGTGGTCAGCGAAAGGCCTTTCCTATGAGTATTCGTTGACTTTGTTGATCCCTACCCACCATCAAAAAAACGAAACATTGGTATATTTCTGATTCTTGATCACTACTCAAAGTTCACATTTCTCAAGCCCATAAAAAAGTCATACTGACAGAAGATAATTTTGACTGTTTTAGAGTACCCGAGATAATATTGAGTGACAATGGCACTCAATTTAAAAGCCTAGAATTCTCCTCACTGTTGTCTAAGTACGGTATACAGCATATGTGTACCGGCGTATACTCGCCACATGCAAACGCGGTTGAAAGAGTTAATCGTTCTGTTAACGCTGCTTTACGAACATCTATTCGGTCCGACCAAAGCCAATGGGATGTATACATAAGTAGTATAAATATTTCGTTACCCATACTTCATTGTGTTTGGGCAAAATATAATTAAGCACGGCAATGATTACAAGTGAATATGCTGAATGAACGGCAAATAAAACTTGATCGAGTAGATGGATTTCCCTTAATACGTTCTAATATTCAAAAATACATGGATAAGGTATATGACGCGCCCTCGTTATTTTGAACGTTTTAAGCAATTTGGCTAAGCACTTCAATGCAAAACTTCCACCAGTTGGAACTAAAACACGTATCAAACGAAAGATAAGTAATTGTATATATTTGTTAGAAGACCTCAGGGGAAAAGAACTTGGTCATTACCATGCTAAAGACATTTGGAAATGTAAGTAATCACCCCTTTTTCAGCTTTTATCACAGTATAAGTCAATCCTTTCGATTAAACCTGCGCTGTGTTGGGGTGATAAATCTTATTTTTGCAAACTTATATATACATTGCCATCGGCATGATCAGCTGATTGCAATCAATTTCGATGGGGAGCATTGCATAATATTTATGCAATTACATATGATCAGCTTAGGTTAATAACATAACCGGAGTGACCATGAACTATGTTAATAATGACGCCGTTGCGAATGAAAATATCGGGTCTTGGATGTATGCTGATTTGCCGCTTTTAATTCTGGCGTGGCGTCATTCTTTCCATTTTAATCGTCAACCAGTGGACGAGTGGAACCCATTAGTTCTTGCTGCATGCTGAGGCAGACCAACGTAACCACGTGCGTGTCCCATATATTGCCGGACCTTCTTTAGCGCACATGCGGTGTATAGCTAACTAGTGCGCACACTCACACGGATTATCAACATTAATTATAATTATTATACGGCATACTGGCCGTAGGTATAATGGAAGGGCATAAGTATACGTGAAATCTAAATTGCAGCTACCTTATGTAAATTATATATATTATTTGAGTCGCGGTTATAGTCAGCGGGTGAACTCTTAATCAGCCTTCGTAATTACAAATGATTTTTTTGGATCATTCAGATCAGCTGTTATTTAAATTAATATTAGTTTTAAAGTCTTATCTCACTCATGTATGCTTTTGCATACATGCTTGCTTTTGCTTTTGAGTTTAGTTGTATATTCCATAACATAATAAAAAGAAAAATTCGCTAGGAACTGCTGGTATTCTGATGTTTTTTTTCGGAGCCAGACCAGGATGTAAATCGTCATGCGAATTATTTAGTGGATCAGTTATATTGTTCCACTAGAAATCTTATTATGCTATCGGCACTTTTGATTCACTAAGGACTTTTAGATCTGATGTCGAGTCGGTTCTCTACCAGGTTATAGGAGGTTGGTGAGGCCTAATAACATTCAATTTGTTTTAGTTGAATTGAGATTTGTTCTGGCTGGATTATTTCGACTCGTCTCTCTTCAACTTAGATCAGATAACTCAAAACTGATTTAGTAAAACAGTTTGTTTGCTTTTCGTAAGAGAAATACCAAATATTGATGTAGATAATGCGATGTATTTACCTAAAGTCCCATGTTATAGTATGTTATGTTCAAATATTGTTACATTACTTTTGAATTGTCTTTAGCGTTTCTTTTCTGCCGCAAAACCATTTTTCATTATCGTATTTATCGCTCATTATCGGTTTTTCGTTACATATTACCGTATATATCTAAAAATTAAAATCCTTCTTGGATAAATTTCTATTTAACTCTTCGACCAATTATAATCGATTTATTGATTATGGCTGTCGTACGTAGTCAGGAAAGTTTAGCTCTCAACGAGGCACCTGCATTTGCAATAAATCATCGCATGGTGATGCAGACATTGTAGAAACTCCATATTGTCAAATAAGAAGCAACAAGACCTGTCCCACTTGTAAACGAGATTTTAGTCGAGAATTATTTGAAGATAACAGTGACTAAAATGTATTAGCTTCACAAAGACCTACTAACACGGGGGCCGTTCCTCGATCCCAAACTATTACCCGAAGTAACGCTAGCAATACTCCTAAAGCCGCATGAGGTCGTTCTAGTGGACCGACCAACTCACGGGATCAAGCGGGATCGCGAAATTCTAATACCCAACCATCTAGTGAATCGCTTGGTATGTCGGACAGCGTGGGCAGTTGCTTATCACTAAAACACTGGAAGCCTATAAGGCTGAAATGGCGTCCTATTTGTCCCAAGAATTATGCAATTATAAAGTCAGAATCCCAGTTGCTGACTTATATATCGCATAAATTGCTTGACTTCACAATGTTTAAATGGTAATTTTAGGTAGCTATATCAGTTTGCCAATTTGTTGTTTACCGGACCAGCTGTCACAATTTTTTGGGGATACCACCGCACGACTGACCAAACAGGCTGCTTTCATTTGTGCACATGTTTGCGAGAAAGATATAAAGACCACAGATCAGAAGAAGACATAAAAGACATGGTTAGAAGACGCAAACAACGGGGATCCAAAAGCTTTGATTAATTTTCAAATGCGATTCTTGCTTTGTCAGATGCGTTACAGAGCCAATGTCAGACCAGAGTTAGTGTCCTAAGTGCGAAACCTTAGACCAGAATTAAGACACGAACTTCTTCATGTTAATACTCCGAACCTTGCGACATTGCGCAAAGAATGTCACAAGCGTGAAGTTCTATTATTCTATTCGAATTATCTTTCCAAGCCAATTTCTCGACCAGTTTAACCACAACGGGTAGTCAACCAGGAGTCCATGACGATAAAACAAGGACGGACTTGACGCAGAATCTGGTAGAAACTGGGGACATAAATGCTATATATTCGCCGGCAAAATTAATATGCTGGTACTGCGAGGAAAAGGGACACAGATATCAAATATTGTGCCGCTGACACTTACAAACCCACTTGTCCAAAGTGTACCCCTGTGTCGGAAAACTCTCCGGAGGACCTTCGTCGTCTATTAAACGCGAATGTCCGTCGTCAATAGCCTCGGATCCAGACCTAAATACAGATACCTTGACACCTGATTCTACCTTCACACCTCACATATCAAAACCATACGAGACCACACTTAAGCCCTACCACATCCGTTTACACAAATATTTAGTCCGTAGAGCAACTATTTTCGCTTCAAAACCCAAAGTTGAATTTAAACTTCGATCGGCAGAGGACTTAGAAATCTATAGACTCAGCGACGCCACTTAATAAGTACCGTGTTTCAGCAATTGATCATCGATGAAACGATGTGCGGCCGTTCACGAATTTGGAAGTATTCAATCAGCATTACCTAACCTTCTTAGAAAGTGGGGCTACAAAAAGCGTGATTGGAGGGAGCTTAGCGAAAAGAATTCTCGATACTAAAGGCGATGTAAGAACTGCAGATGGACAAAAACAATATGTTTTAGGTTCTATTTCAGTTCCTATAGTGTATAACTCCATTGCAAATAATTTTGAATCAAGGAAAATGTTCTTTGTGGAATAGATTTCTGGAGAGCATTTGGCATTTCGGTAGATCATTCGAATACCCTCCAGTGGTATTCGAATGATCTATTCATTCGAATACCTCAGTGGAGCTCGAAAAGTTGATTCGAATCATTGTCGTTAACACTACCCAAAAGAAACGCTTACAATCCGTAATCTCGTCTTTTCCTTCGTTTGAAAGTGATGGTCTAGGTAAAACTACTCTTGTGAACATACCATTGATACTGGGGATACCAAGCCCATACAACAGAGGTTTAATCCGCTATCACCAGCAAGGGAAAAATTGTTTTGCGAAGAAGTGGATCGGATGATCAAACTTAGAGTCATTGAAGAAGCTCCATATCCGCTGGTCATCTCCCGCGATATTGATTGCTGAGCTTGGAAAAGTCAGGTTTTGCTTAGACTGCCGCAAGGTAAATGAAGTTACCAGTAAGGAAGCATATCCGATGCCAAAAGATGGCTTGATAAGTAGACTTCCTCCTGTACATTGTGTGTAGAAAATCGACTTAAAATATGCCTTTTGTCAAATCTCTTGAAGAATCATCGCGGGCAAAACCACATTCACTATCCCGAACAGGAATCACTATCCAAATCAGTTTAACGCATCCTTTCGGATTTTAACACCGCTGACAATAGCCGGCTGATCGATCATATCCCCTACGACATGAAAAGTCATGTTATGGTTTACTTGGATGATTTACTTGTATTACCCAAGTTTTGATGAACATTTAATTCGTTTGGCTGAAATTGCCGTCCGATTGCGCAAGGCGGGTTTACCATTAATATCCGTAAAAGTAAGTTTTGTCTTACAAAAGTCGAATATCCCGGTTATATCGTAGATGAAGGCACCCTGCAACCTAATCCAGCTAAAGTTCAAGACATTGCAGATTTTCTAGTGCCGTCAACAAACAGACGATTCCTAGGACTGACCATTTGGTATCAACGGGTTATCCTTCAGTACTCGTCGATTATCTTTCACCTCACAGAATTGTTAAAGGGCACGTCATTTGCTTGGAATGATGATGCTCAACTTTCGGTTGATGAAATCAAAAGAAAATTATCCTCAGCACAGTTCTTAATAAACGCAAACTATGATAAGCCGTTAATAGTTCTATGCGACGCATCCATGCATGGCGTTTTCGGTGTATTAGCCCAAAAAATCTAAATAAAGGGCAACGCAATTATTCCGTTACGGAACTCGAATTTCTTGCCGTTGTATTGGCTGTAAGAGAATTTAGCATGTACATCGAAGTATACAATTTTAAATTCGTGACTGATCATGCAAGTTTACGTTGGCTTATAATCTAAAAAGATCTAAGTGGTAAGCTAGATGGTCATTCAAATTGCAAGGATGTAGTTTTGTTATCGAACATCGCAAGGGTAGTGAGAATGTCAGCGAACGAAGTTACTGCAGTGGACCTAGAAGTATACCCTGAAATCAACCTGTATTCGGAGGCCTTTCAATCCAACGAATACTGCCGGCTAAAAAACAATAATGAACGAATAGTTCCAACTTGCCAGATTTCCGAGTTGTAGATGACTATATAACTTATCGAAATGAGTTCTCTGCTAGTAGTTTAGACGAGGACATGAACAGTTGGAAATTATTTGTGCCGTCTGAGTTGCGATTAAATTTTATGAAAGCAGCACATGATCAACCAACATCCGCTCATTGTGGGATGGCCAAATGTTTGGAATGATCTTGATCACTACTCAAAGTTCACATTTCTCAAGCCCATAAAAAGGCTCAGTGCAAAAGTGGTGGTAGATATACTGACAGAAGATATTTTTGACTGTTTTGGAGTACCCGAGATAATATTGAGTGACAATGGCACTCAATTTAAAAGCCTAGAATTCTCCTCACTCTTGTCTAAGTACGGTATACAGCATATGTGTACCGGTGTATACTCTCCACAGGCAAACGCGGTTGAAAGAGTTAATCGTTCGGTTAACGCTGCTTTACGAACATCTATTCGGTCCGACCAAAGCCAATGGGATGTATACATAAGTAGTATAAATAATTCGTTACGAAACACAATACATCAGTCTATTGGATCTTCTCCATACTTCGTTGTGTTTGGGCAAAATATGATTAAGCACGGCAATGATTACAAGTGAATATGCTGAATGAACGGCAAATAAAACTCGATCGAGTAGACGAATTTCCCTGAATACGTTCTAATATTCAAAAATACATGGATAAGGCATATGACGCGCCCTCGTTATTTTGAAACTTGCACCAGTTGGAACTAAAGCACGTATCAAACGAAAGATAACTAATTGTATATATTAGTTAGAAGACCTCAGGGGAAAAGAGCTTGGTCATAACCATGCTAAAGACATTTGAAAATGTAAGTAATCACCCCTTTTTCAGCTTTTATCACAGTATTAGTCAATCGTTTCGATTAAACCTTATTTTTGCAAACTTATATATACATTGCCATCGGCATCATCAGCTGATTGCAATCAATTTCGATGGGGAGCATTGCATCATATTTATGCAATTACATATGATCAGCTTAGGTTAATAACATAACCTGTTAATAATGACGCCGTTGCGAATGAAAATATCGGGTCTTGGATGTATGCTGATTTGCCGCTTTTAATTCTGGCGTGGCGTCATTCTTTCCATTTTAATCGTCAACCAGTGGACGAACTCATTAGTTCTTGCCGCATGCTCAGGCAGACCAACGTAACCACGTGCGTGTCCCATATATTCCCGGACCTTCTTTAGCGCACATGCGGTGTATAGCTAACTAGTGCGCACACTCACACGGATTATCAACATTAAATATAATTGTTATACGGCATACTGGCCGTAGGTATAATGGAAGGGCATAAGTATACGTGAAATCTAAATTGCAGCTACCTTATGTAAATTATATATATTATTTGAGTCGCGGTTATAGTCAGCGGGTGTACTCCTAATCAGCCTTCGTAATTACAAATGATTTTTTTGGATCATTCAGATCAGCTGTTATTTAAATTAATATTAGTTTTAAAGTGTTATCTCACTCATGTATGCTTTTGCATACATGCTTGCTTTTGCTTTTGAGTTTAGTTGTATATTCCATGGCATAATAAAAAGAAAAATTCGCTAGGAACTGCTGGTATTCTGATGTTTTTTTTCGGAGCCATACCTGGATGTAAATCGTCGTGCGAATTATTTAGTGGATCAGTTGTATTGTTCCACTAGAAATCTTATTATGCTATCGGCACTTTTGATTCACTAAGGACTTTTAGATCTGATGTCGAGTCGGTTCTCTACCAGGTTATAGGAGGTTGGTGAGGCCTAATAACATTCAATTTGTTTTAGTTGAATTGAGATTTGTTCTGGCTGGATTATTTCGACTCGTCGCTCTTCAACTTAGATCAGATAACTCAAAACTGATTAAGTAAAACAGTTTGTTTGCTTTTCGTAAGAGAAATACCAAATATTGATGTAGATAATGCGATGTATTTACCTAAAGTCCCATGTTATAGTATGTTATGTTCAAATATTGTTACATTACTTTTGAATTGTCTTTAGCGTTTCTTTTCTGCGGCAAAACCATCGATCAATTATAATCGATTTATTGATTATGGCTGTCGTACGTAGTCAGGAAAGTTTAGCTCTCAACGAGGCACCTGCATTTGCAATGAATCATCGCATAATGATGCAGACATTGTAGAAACTCCATGTGCTGACAAATAAGAAGCAACGAGACCTGTCCCTGTAAACGAGATTGAAGTCGAGCATTTTTTGAAGATAACAGTGACTCAAATATATTAGCTTCACAAAGACCTACTAACACGGGGGCCGTTCCTCGATCCCGAACTATTACCCGAAGTAACGCTAGCAATACTCCTAAAGCCGCATGAGGTCGTCCTAGTGGACCGACCAACTCACGGGATCAAGCGGGATCGCGAAATTCTAATACCCAACCATCTAGGGAATCGCTTGGTATGTCGGACAGCGTGTGCAGTTGCTTATCACTAAAACACTGGAAGCCTATAAGGCTGAAATGGCGTCCTATTTGTCCCAAGAATTATGCAATTATAAAGTCAGAATCCCAGTTGCTGACTTTATATGTCGCATAAATTTCTTGACTTCACAATGTTTAAATGGTAATTTTAGGTTGCTATATCAGTTTGCCAATTTGTTGTTTACCGGACCAGCTTTCACATTTTTCTGGAGATACCACCGTACGACTGACCAAACAGGCTGCTTTCATTTGTGCACATGCTTGCGAGAAAGATATAAAGACCACAGATCAGACGGAGACATAAAAGACATGGTTAGAAGACGCAAAGAACGGGGATCCGAAAGCTTTGATTAATTTTTAGATGCGATTCTTGCTTTGTCAGATGCGTTACGGGAACCAATGTCAGACACAGAGTTAGTGACCTTGGTGCGAAACCTTAGACCAGAATTAAGACACGAACTTCTTCATGTAAGTACTCCGAACCTTGCGACATTGCGCAAAGAATGTCACAAGCGTGAAGTTCTATTATTCTATTCGAATTATCTTTCCAAGCCAATTTCTCGACCAGTTAAACCACAACGGGTAGTCAACCAGGAGTCCACAACGATAAAACAAGAACGGACGACGCAGAATCTGGTAGAAACTGGGGACATAAATGCTATATATTCGCCGGCAATATTAATATGCTGGTACTGCGAGGAAAAGGGACACAGATATCAAATATTGTGCAGCTGACACTTACAAACCCACTTGTCCAAAAGTGTACCCCTGTGTCGGAAAACTCTCCGGAGGACCTTCGTCGTCTATTAAACGCGAATGTCCGTCGTCAATAGCCTCGGATCCAGACCTAAATAAAGATACCTTGACACCTGATTCTACCTTCACACCTGACTTATCAAAACCGTACGAGACCACACTTAAGCCCAACCACATCAGTTTACACAAATATCAAAACCCAAAGTTGAATTTAAACCTCGATCGGCAGAGGACTTAGAAATCTATAGACTCAGCGACGCACACTTAATAAGTACCGTGTTTCAGCAATTGATCATCGATCAAACGATGTGCGGCCGTTCACGAATTTGGAAGTATTCAATCAGCATTACCTAACCTTCTTAGAAAGTGGGGCTTCAAAAAGCGTGGTTGGAGGGAGCTTAGCGAAAAGAATTCTCGATACTAAAGGCGATGTAAGAACAGCAGATGGACAAAAGCAACATGTTTTAGGTTCTATTTCAGTTCCTATAGTGTATAACTCCATTGCAAATAATTTTGAATCAAGGAAAATGTTCTTTGTGGAATAGATTTCTGGAGAGCATTTGGCATTTCGGTAGATCATTCGAATACCCTCCAGTGGTATTCGAATGATCTATTCATTCGAATACCTCAGTGGAGCTCGAAAAAGTTGATTCGAATCAGTTGTCGTTAACACTAGCCCAAAAGAAACGCTAACAATCCGTAATTTCGTCTTTTCCTTCGTTTGAAAGTGATGGTCTAGGTAAAACTACTCTTGTAGAACATACCATTGATACTGGGGATACCAAGCCCATACAACAGAGGTTTAATCCGCTATCACCAGCAAGGGAAAAATTGTTTTGCGAAGAAGTGGATCGGATGATCAAACTTAGAGTCATTGAAGAACCTCCATATTCCGCATGGTCATCTCCCGCGATATTGATTGCTAAGCCTGGAAAATTCAGGTTTTGCTTAGACTACCGCAAGGAAAATGAAGTTACCAGTAAGGAAGCATATCCGATGCCAAATTTAGATGGCTTGATAAGTAGACTTCCTCCTGTACATTGTGTGTCGAAAATCGACTTAAAATATGCCTTTTGTCAAATCTGCTTGGAGGAATCATCGCGGGCAAAACCAGCATTCACTATCCCGAAAAGGAATCACTATCCAGGAATCAGTTTAAGCGAATGCCTTTCGGATTGTGTAATACACTGCTGACAATGAGCCGGCTGATCGATCAAGTAATCCCCTACGACATGAAAAGTCATGTTATGGTTTACTTGGATGATTTACTTGTATTATCCCAAAGTTTTGATGAACATTTAATTCATTTGGCTGAAATTGCCGTCCGATTGCGCAAGGCAGGTTTACCATTAATATCCGTAAAAGTAATTTTTGTCTTACAAAAGTCGAATATCTTGGTTATTGAGTAGGTGAAGGCCGTCAACAAAAAGACAGCTGAGACGATTCCTAGGATTGACCGGTTGGTATCAACGAGTTATCCCTCAGTACTCGTTGGTTATCTTTCACCTGACAGAATTGTTACAGGGCACGTCATTTGCTTGGAATGATGATGCTCAACTTTCGTTTGATGAAATCAAAAGAAAATTATCCTCAGCACCGTTCTTAATAAACGCAATGCAACGCATCCTATGATAAGCAAACCATGATAAGCCGTTAATAGTTCTATGCGACGCATCCATGCATGGCGTTTTCGGTGTATTAGCCCAAAAAATCTAAATAAAGGGCAACGCAATTATTCCGTTACGGAACTCGAATTTCTTGCCGTTGTATTGGCTGTAAGAGAATTTGGTATGTACAACGAAGTATACGATTTTAAAGTCATGACTGATCATGCAAGTTTACGTTGGCTTATGATCTAAAAAGATCTAAGTGGTAGATAAGCTAGATGGTCATTCAAATTGCAAAGATATAGTTTTGTTATCGAACATCGCAAGGGTAGTGAGAATGTCAGCGAACGAAGTTACTGCAGTGGACCTAGAAGTATACCCTGAAATCAACCTGTATTCGGAGGCCTTTCAATCCAACGAATACTGCCGGCTAAAAAACAATAATGAACGAATAGTTCCAACTTGCCAGATTTCCGAGTTGTAGATGACTATATAACTTATCGAAATGAGTTCTCTGCTAGTAGTTTAGACGAGGACATGAACAGTTGGAAATTATTTGTGCCGTCTGAGTTGCGATTAAATTTTATGAAAGCAGCACATGATCAACCAACATCCGCTCATTGTGGGATGGCCAAATGTTTGGAATTATCTTGATCACTACTCAAAGTTCACATTTCTCAAGCCCATAAAAAGGCTCAGTGCAAAAGTGGTGGTAGATATACTGACAGAAGGTATTTTTGACTGTTTTGGAGTACCCGAGATAATATTGAGTGACAATGGCACTCAATTTAAAAGCCTAGAATTCTCCTCACTCTTGTCTAAGTACGGTATACAGCATATGTGTACCGGTGTATACTCTCCACAGGCAAACGCGGTTGAAAGAGTTAATCGTTCGGTTAACGCTGCTTTACGAACATCTATTCGGTCCGACCAAAGCCAATGGGATGTATACATAAGTAGTATAAATAATTCGTTACGAAACACAATACATCAGTCTATTGGATCTTCTCCATACTTCGTTGTGTTTGGGCAAAATATGATTAAGCACGGCAATGATTACAAGTGAATATGCTGAATGAACGGCAAATAAAACTCGATCGAGTAGACGAATTTCCCTTAATACGTTCTAATATTCAAAAATACATGGATAAGGCATATGACGCGCCCTCGTTATTTTGAAACTTGCACCAGTTGGAACTAAAGCACGTATCAAACGAAAGATAACTAATTGTATATATTAGTTAGAAGACCTCAGGGGAAAAGAGCTTGGTCATAACCATGCTAAAGACATTTGAAAATGTAAGTAATCACCCCTTTTTCAGCTTTTATCACAGTATTAGTCAATCCTTTCGATTAAACCTGCGTATTTTTGGGTGACAAACTTATATATACATTGCCATCGGCATGATCAGCTGATTGCAATCAATTTCGATGGGGAGCATTGCATCATATTTATGCAATTACATATGATCAGCTTAGGTTAATAACATAACCGGAGTGCATGAATATGTTAATAATGACGCCGTTGCGAATGAAAATATCGGGTCTTGGATGTATGCTGATTTGCCGCTTTTAATTCTGGCGTGGCGTCATTCTTTCCATTTTAATCGTCAACCAGTGGACGAGTACTCATTAGTTCTTGCCGCATGCTCAGGCAGACCAACGTAACCACGTGCGTGTCCCATATATTCCCGGACCTTCTTTAGCGCACATGCGGTGTATAGCTAACTAGTGCGCACACTCACACGGATTATCAACATTAAATATAATTGTTATACGGCATACTGGCCGTAGGTATAATGGAAGGGCATAAGTATACGTGAAATCTAAATTGCAGCTACCTTATGTAAATTATATATATTATTTGAGTCGCGGTTATAGTCAGCGGGTGTACTCCTAATCAGCCTTCGTAATTACAAATGATTTTTTTGGATCATTCAGATCAGCTGTTATTTAAATTAATATTAGTTTTAAAGTGTTATCTCACTCAAGTATGCTTTTGCATACATGCTTGCTTTTGCTTTTGAGTTTAGTTGTATATTCCATGGCATAATAAAAAGAAAAATTCGCTAGGAACTGCTGGTATTCTGATGTTTTTTTTTGGAGCCATACCAGGATGTAAATCGTCGTGCGAATTATTTAGTGGATCAGTTGTATTGTTCCACTAGAAATCTTATTATGCTATCGGCACTTTTGATTCACTAAGGACTTTTAGATCTGATGTCGAGTCGGTTCTCTACCAGGTTATAGGAGGTTGGTGAGGCCTAATAACATTCAATTTGTTTTAGTTGAATTGAGATTTGTTCTGGCTGGATTATTTCGACTCGTCGCTCTTCAACTTAGATCAGATAACTCAAAACTGATTAAGTAAAACAGTTTGTTTGCTTTTCGTAAGAGAAATACCAAATATTGATGTAGATAATGCGATGTATTTACCTAAAGTCCCATGTTATAGTATGTTATGTTCAAATATTGTTACATTACTTTTGAATTGTCTTTAGCGTTTCTTTTCTGCCGGCAAAACCATTTTTCATTATCGTATTTATCGCTCATTATCGGTTTTTCGTTACATATTCCGTATATATCTAAAATTAAAATCCTTCTTGGATAATTTCTATTTAACTCTTCGATCAATTATAATCGATTTATTGATTATGGCTGTCGTACGTAGTCAGGAAAGTTAAGCTCTCAACGAGGCACCTGCATTTGCAATGAATCATCGCATAATGATGCAGACATTGTAGAAACTCCATGTGCTGACAAATAAGAAGCAACGAGACCTGTCCCTGTAAACGAGATTGAAGTCGAGCATTTTTTTAAGATAACAGTGACTCAAATATATTAGCTTCACAAAGACCTACTAACACGGGGGCCGTTCCTCGATCCCGAACTATTACCCGAAGTAACGCTAGCAATACTCCTAAAGCCGCATGAGGTCGTCCTAGTGGACCGACCAACTCACGGGATCAAGCGGGATCGCGAAATTCTAATACCCAACCATCTAGGGAATCGCTTGGTATGTCGGACAGCGTGTGCAGTTGCTTATCACTAAAACACTGGAAGCCTATAAGGCTGAAATGGCGTCCTATTTGTCCCAAGAATTATGCAATTATAAAGTCAGAATCCCAGTTGCTGACTTTATATGTCGCATAAATTTCTTGACTTCACAATGTTTAAATGGTAATTTTAGGTTGCTATATCAGTTTGCCAATTTGTTGTTTACCGGACCAGCTTTCACATTTTTCTGGAGATACCACCGTACCGTACGACTGACCAAACAGGCTGCTTTCATTTGTGCACATGCTTGCGAGAAAGATATAAAGACCACAGATCAGACGGAGACATAAAAGACATGGTTAGAAGACGCAAAGAACGGGGATCCGAAAGCTTTGATTAATTTTTAGATGCGATTCTTGCTTTGTCAGATGCGTTACGGGAACCAATGTCAGACACAGAGTTAGTGACCTTGGTGCGAAACCTTAGACCAGAATTAAGACACGAACTTCTTCATGTAAATACTCCGAACCTTGCGACATTGCGCAAAGAATGTCACAAGCGTGAAGTTCTATTATTCTATTCGAATTATCTTTCCAAGCCAATTTCTCGACCAGTTAAACCACAACGGGTAGTCAACCAGGAGTCCACAACGATAAAACAAGAACGGACGACGCAGAATCTGGTAGAAACTGGGGACATAAATGCTATATATTCGCCGGCAATATTAATATGCTGGTACTGCGAGGAAAAGGGACACAGATATCAAATATTGTGCAGCTGACACTTACAAACCCACTTGTCCAAAGTGTACCCCTGTGTCGGAAAACTCTCCGGAGGACCTTCGTCGTCTATTAAACGCGAATGTCCGTCGTCAATAGCCTCGGATCCAGACCTAAATAAAGATACCTTGACACCTGATTCTACCTTCACACCTGACTTATCAAAACCGTACGAGACCACACTTAAGCCCAACCACATCAGTTTACACAAATATTTAGTCCGTAGAGCAACTATTTTCGCTTCAAAACCCAAAGTTGAATTTAAACCTCGATCGGCAGAGGACTTAGAAATCTATAGACTCAGCGACGCACACTTAATAAGTACCGTGTTTCAGCAATTGATCATCGATCAAACGATGTGCGGCCGTTCACGAATTTGGAAGTATTCAATCAGCATTACCTAACCTTCTTAGAAAGTGGGGCTACAAAAAGCGTGATTGGAGGGAGCTTAGCGAAAAGAATTCTCGATACTAAAGGCGATGTAAGAACAGCAGATGGACAAAAACAACATGTTTTAGGTTCTATTTCAGTTCCTATAGTGTATAACTCCATTGCAAATAATTTTGAATTTTGAATTTTTTGCCCGTCTATCAAGGAAAATGTTCTTTGTGAAATAGATTTCTGGAGAGCATTTGGCATTTCGGTAGATCATTCGAATACCCTCCATTCAGTGGAGCTCGAAAAAGTTGATTCGAATCAGTTGTCGTTAACACTAGCCCAAAAGAAACGCTAACAATCCGTAATCTCGTCTTTTCCTTCGTTTGAAAGTGATGGTCTAGGTAAAACTACTCTTGTAGAACATACCATTGATACTGGGGATACCAAGCCCATACAACAGAGGTTTAATCCGCTATCACCAGCAAGGGAAAAATTGTTTTGCGAAGAAGTGGATCGGATGATCAAACTTAGAGTCATTGAAGAACCTCCATATTCCGCATGGTCATCTCCCGCGATATTGATTGCTAAGCCTGGAAAATTCAGGTTTTGCTTAGACTACCGCAAGGAAAATGAAGTTACCAGTAAGGAAGCATATCCGATGCCAAATTTAGATGGCTTGATAAGTAGACTTCCTCCTGTACATTGTGTGTCGAAAATCGACTTAAAATATGCCTTTTGTCAAATCTGCTTGGAGGAATCATCGCGGGCAAAACCAGCATTCACTATCCCGAAAAGGGAATCACTATCCAGGAATCAGTTTAAGCGAATGCCTTTCGGATTGTGTAATACACTGCTGACAATGAGCCGGCTGATCGATCAAGTAATCCCCTACGACATGAAAAGTCATGTTATGGTTTACTTGGATGATTTACTTGTATTATCCCAAAGTTTTGATGAACATTTAATTCATTTGGCTGAAATTGCCGTCCGATTGCGCAAGGCAGGTTTACCATTAATATCCGTAAAAGTAATTTTTGTCTTACAAAAGTCGAATATCTTGGTTATTGAGTAGGTGAAGGCCGTCAACAAAAAGACAGCTGAGACGATTCCTAGGATTGACCGGTTGGTATCAACGATTTATCCCTCAGTACTCGTTGGTTATCTTTCACCTGACAGAATTGTTAAAGGGCACGTCATTTGCTTGGAATGATGATGCTCAACTTTCGTTTGATGAAATCAAAAGAAAATTATCCTCAGCACCGTTCTTAATAAACGCAATGCAACGCATCCTATGATAAGCAAACTATGATAAGCCGTTAATAGTTCTATGCGACGCATCCATGCATGGCGTTTTCGGTGTATTAGTCCAAAAAATCTAAATAAAGGGCAACGCAATTATTCCGTTACGGAACTCGAATATCTTGCCGTTGTATTGGCTGTAAGAGAATTTGGTATGTACAACGAAGTATACGATTTTAAAGTCATGACTGATCATGCAAGTTTACGTTGGCTTATGATCTAAAAAGATCTAAGTGGTAGATAAGCTAGATGGTGATTCAAATTGCAAAGATATAGTTTTGCTATCGAACATCGCAAGGGTAGTGAGAATGTCAGCGAACGAAGTTACTGCAGTGGACCTAGAAGTATACCCTGAAATCAACCTGTATTCGGAGGCCTTTCAATCCAACGAATACTGCCGGCTAAAAAACAATAATGAACGAATAGTTCCAACTTGCCAGATTTCCGAGTTGTAGATGACTATATAACTTATCGAAATGAGTTCTCTGCTAGTAGTTTAGACGAGGACATGAACAGTTGGAAATTATTTGTGCCGTCTGAATTGCGATTAAATGTTATGAAAGCAGCACATGATCAACCAACATCCGCTCATTGTGGGATGGCCAAATGTTTGGAATGATCTTGATCACTACTCAAAGTTCACATTTCTCAAGCCCATAAAAAGGCTCAGTGCAAAAGTGGTGGTAGATATACTGACAGAAGATATTTTTGACTGTTTTGGAGTACCCGAGATAATATTGAGTGACAATGGCACTCAATTTAAAAGCCTAGAATTCTCCTCACTCTTGTCTAAGTACGGTATACAGCATATGTGTACCGGTGTATACTCTCCACAGGCAAACGCGGTTGAAAGAGTTAATCGTTCGGTTAACGCTGCTTTACGAACATCTATTCGGTCCGACCAAAGCCAATGGGATGTATACATAAGTAGTATAAATAATTCGTTACGAAACACAATACATCAGTCTATTGGATCTTCTCCATACTTCGTTGTGTTTGGGCAAAATATGATTAAGCACGGCAATGATTACAAGTGAATATGCTGAATGAACGGCAAATAAAACTCGATCGAGTAGACGAATTTCCCTTAATACGTTCTAATATTCAAAAATACATGGATAAGGCATATGACGCGCCCTCGTTATTTTGAAACTTGCACCAGTTGGAACTAAAGCACGTATCAAACGAAAGATAAGTAATTGTATATATGTATTAGAAGACCTCAGGGGAAAAGAACTTGGTCATAACCATGCTAAAGACATTTGGAAATGTAAGTAATCACCCTTTTTTCAGATTTTATCACAGTATTAGTCAATCCTTTCGATTAAACCTGCGCTGTGTTGGGGTGATAAATCTTATTTTTGCAAACTTATATGGACATTGATCAGCTGATTGCAATCAATTTCGATGGGGAGCATTGCATAATATTTATGCAATTACATATGATCAGCTTAGGTTAATAACATAACCGGAGTGACCATGAACTATGTTAATAATGACGCCGTTGCGAATGAAAATATCGGGTCTTGGATGTTTGCTGATTTGCCGCTTTTAATTCTGGCGTGGCGTCATTCTTTCCATTTTAATCGTCAACCAGTGGACGAGTTGAACCCATTAGTTCTTGCCGCATGCTCAGGCAGACCAACGTAACCACGTGCGTGTCCCATATATTCCCGGACCTTCTTTAGCGCACATGTGGTGTATAGCTAACTAGTGCGCACACTCACACGGATTATCAACATTAAATATAATTGTTATACGGCATACTGGCCGTAGGTATAATGGAAGGGCATAAGTATACGTGAAATCTAAATTGCAGCTACCCTATGTAAATTATATATATTATTTGAGTCGCGGTTATGTCAGCGGGTGTACTCTTAATCAGCCTTCGTAATTACAAATGATTTTTATGGATCATTCAGATCAGCTGTTATTTAAATTAATATTAGTATTAAAGTGATATCTCACGCATGTATGCTTTTGCATACATGCTTGCTTTTGCTTTTGAGTTTAGTTGTATATTCCATAACATAATAAAAAGAAAAATTCGCTAGGAACTGCTGGTATTCTGATGTTTTTTTTTGGAGCCATACCAGGATGTAAATCGTCATGCGAATTATTTAGTGGATCAGTTGTATTGTTCCACTAGAAATCTTATTATGCTATCGGCACTTTTGATTCACTAAGGACTTTTAGATCTGATGTCGAGTCGGTTCTCTACCAGGTTATAGGAGGTTGGTGAGGCCTAATAACATTCAATTTGTTTTAGTTGAATTGAGATTTGTTCTGGCTGGATTATTTCGACTCGTCGCTCTTCAACTTAGATCAGATAACTCAAAACTGATTAAGTAAAACAGTTTGTTTGCTTTTCGTAAGAGAAATACCAAATATTGATGTAGATAATGCGATGTATTTACCTAAAGTCCCATGTTATAGTATGTTATGTTCAAATATTGTTACATTACTTTTGAATTGTCTTTAGCGTTTCTTTTCTGCCGCAAAACCATTTTTCATTATCGTATTTATCGCTCATTATCGGTTTTTCGTTACATATTACCGTATATATCTTAAAATTAAAATCCTTCTTGGATAAATTTCTATTTAACTCTTCGACCAATTATAATCGATTTATTGGTTATGGCTGTCGTACGTAGTCAGGAAAGTTCAGCTCTCAACGAGGCACCTGCATTTGCAATAAATCATCGCATGGTGATGCAGACATTGTAGAAACTCCATATTGTCAAATTAGAAGCAACAAGACCTGTCCCACTTGTAAACGAGATTTTAGTCGAGCATTTTTTGAAGATAACAGTGACTCAAATATATTAGCTTCACAAAGACCTACTAACACGGGGCCGTTCCTCGATCCCGAACTATTACCCGAAGTAACGCTCGCAATACTCCTAAAGCCGCATGAGGTCGTCCTAGTGGACCGACCAACTCACGGGATCAAGCGGGATCGCGAAATTCTAATACCCAACCATCTAGGGAATCGCTTGGTATGTCGGACAGCGTGTGCAGTTGCTTATCACTAAAACACTGGAAGCCTATAAGGCTGAAATGGCGTCCTATTTGTCCCAAGAATTATGCAATTATAAAGTCAGAATCCCAGTTGCTGACTTTATATGTCGCATAAATTTCTTGACTTCACAATGTTTAAATGGTAATTTTAGGTTGCTATATCAGTTTGCCAATTTGTTGTTTACCGGACCAGCTTTCACATTTTTCTGGAGATACCACCGTACGACTGACCAAACAGGCTGCTTTCATTTGTGCACATGCTTGCGAGAAAGATATAAAGACCACAGATCAGACGGAGACATAAAAGACATGGTTAGAAGACGCAAAGAACGGGGATCCGAAAGCTTTGATTAATTTTTAGATGCGATTCTTGCTTTGTCAGATGCGTTACGGGAACCAATGTCAGACACAGAGTTAGTGACCTTGGTGCGAAACCTTAGACCAGAATTAAGACACGAACTTCTTCATGTAAGTACTCCGAACCTTGCGACATTGCGCAAAGAATGTCACAAGCGTGAAGTTCTATTATTCTATTCGAATTATCTTTCCAAGCCAATTTCTCGACCAGTTAAACCACAACGGGTAGTCAACCAGGAGTCCACAACGATAAAACAAGAACGGACGACGCAGAATCTGGTAGAAACTGGGGACATAAATGCTATATATTCGCCGGCAATATTAATATGCTGGTACTGCGAGGAAAAGGGACACAGATATCAAATATTGTGCAGCTGACACTTACAAACCCACTTGTCCAAAGTGTACCCCTGTGTCGGAAAACTCTCCGGAGGACCTTCGTCGTCTATTAAACGCGAATGTCCGTCGTCAATAGCCTCGGATCCAGACCTAAATAAAGATACCTTGACACCTGATTCTACCTTCACACCTGACTTATCAAAACCGTACGAGACCACACTTAAGCCCAACCACATCAGTTTACACAAATATTTAGTCCGTAGAGCAACTATTTTCGCTTCAAAACCCAAAGTTGAATTTAAACCTCGATCGGCAGAGGACTTAGAAATCTATAGACTCAGCGACGCACACTTAATAAGTACCGTGTTTCAGCAATTGATCATCGATCAAACGATGTGCGGCCGTTCACGAATTTGGAAGTATTCAATCAGCATTACCTAACCTTCTTAGAAAGTGGGGCTTCAAAAAGCGTGATTGGAGGGAGCTTAGCGAAAAGAAATCTCGATACTAAAGGCGATGTAAGAACAGCAGATGGACAAAAACAACATGTTTTAGGTTCTATTTCAGTTCCTATAGTGTATAACTCCATTGCAAATAATTTTGAATTTTGAATTTTTTGCCCGTCTATCAAGGAAAATGTTCTTTGTGAAATAGATTTCTGGAGAGCATTTGGCATTTCGGTAGATCATTCAAATACCCTCCATTCAGTGGAGCTCGAAAAAGTTGATTCGAATCAGTTGTCGTTAACACTAGCCCAAAAGAAACGCTAACAATCCGTAATCTCGTCTTTTCCTTCGTTTGAAAGTGATGGTCTAGGTAAAACTACTCTTGTAGAACATACCATTGATACTGGGGATACCAAGCCCATACAACAGAGGTTTAATCCGCTATCACCAGCAAGGGAAAAATTGTTTTGCGAAGAAGTGGATCGGATGATCAAACTTAGAGTCATTGAAGAACCTCCATATTCCGCATGGTCATCTCCCGCGATATTGATTGCTAAGCCTGGAAAATTCAGGTATTGCTTAGACTACCGCAAGGAAAATGAAGTTACCAGTAAGGAAGCATATCCGATGCCAAATTTAGATGGCTTGATAAGTAGACTTCCTCCTGTACATTGTGTGTCGAAAATCGACTTAAAATATGCCTTTTGTCAAATCTGCTTGGAGGAATCATCGCGGGCAAAACCAGCATTCACTATCCCGAACAGGAATCACTATCCAGGAATCAGTTTAAGCGAATGCCTTTCGGATTGTGTAATACACTGCTGACAATGAGCCGGCTGATCGATCAAGTAATCCCCTACGACATGAAAAGTCATGTTATGGTTTACTTGGATGATTTACTTGTATTATCCCAAAGTTTTGATGAACATTTAATTCGTTTGGCTGAAATTGCCGTCCGATTGCGCAAGGCAGGTTTACCATTAATATCCGTAAAAGTAATTTTTGTCTTACAAAAGTCGAATATCTTGGTTATTGAGTAGGTGAAGGCCGTCAACAAAAAGACAGCTGAGACGATTCCTAGGATTGACCGGTTGGTATCAACGATTTATCCCTCAGTACTCGTTGGTTATCTTTCACCTGACAGAATTGTTAAAGGGCACGTCATTTGCTTGGAATGATGATGCTCAACTTTCGTTTGATGAAATCAAAGGAAAATTATCCTCAGCACCGTTCTTAATAAACGCAATGCAACGCATCCTATGATAAGCAAACTATGATAAGCCGTTAATAGTTCTATGCGACGCATCCATGCATGGCGTTTTCGGTGTATTAGCCCAAAAAATCTAAATAAAGGGCAACGCAATTATTCCGCTACGGAACTCGAATATCTTGCCGTTGTATTGGCTGTAAGAGAATTTGGTATGTAAAACGAAGTATACGATTTTAAAGTCGTGACTGATCATGGAAGTTTACGTTGGCCTATGATCTAAAAAGATCTAAGTGGTAGAAGCTAGATGGTCATTCAAATTGCAAGGATATAGTTTTGCTATCGAACATCGCAAGGGTAGTGAGAATGTCAGCGAACGAAGTTGCTGCAGTGGACCTAGAAGTATACCCTGAAATCAACCTGTATTCGGAGGCCTTTCAATCCAACGAATACTGCCGGCTAAAAAACAATAATGAACGAATAGTTCCAACTTGCCAGATTTCCGAGTTGTAGATGACTATATAACTTATCGAAATGAGTTCTCTGCTAGTAGTTTAGACGAGGACATGAACAGTTGGAAATTATTTGTGCCGTCTGAGTTGCGATTAAATTTTATGAAAGCAGCACATGATCAACCAACATCCGCTCATTGTGGGATGGCCAAATGTTTGGAATGATCTTGATCACTACTCAAAGTTCACATTTCTCAAGCCCATAAAAAGGCTCAGTGCAAAAGTGGTGGTAGATATACTGACAGAAGATATTTTTGACTGTTTTGGAGTACCCGAGATAATATTGAGTGACAATGGCACTCAATTTAAAAGCCTAGAATTCTCCTCACTCTTGTCTAAGTACGGTATACAGCATATGTGTACCGGTGTATACTCTCCACAGGCAAGCGCGGTTAAAAGAGTTAATCGTTCGGTTAACGCTGCTTTACGAACATCTATTCGGTCCGACCAAAGCCAATGGGATGTATACATAAGTAGTATAAATAATTCGTTACGAAACACAATACATCAGTCTATTGGATCTTCTCCATACTTCGTTGTGTTTGAGCAAAATATGATTAAGCACGGCAATGATTACAAGTGAATATGCTGAATGAACGGCAAATAAAACTCGATCGAGTAGACGAATTTCCCTTAATACGTTCTAATATTCAAAAATACATGGATAAGGCATATGACGCGCCCTCGTTATTTTGAAACTTGCACCAGTTGGAACTAAAGCACGTATCAAACGAAAGATAAGTAATTGTATATATGTAGTTAGAAGACCTCAGGGAAAAGAACTTGGTCATTACCATGCTAAAGACATTTGAAAATGTAAGTAATCACCCCTTTTTCAGCTTTTATCACAGTATTAGTCAATCCTTTCGATTAAACCTTATTTTTGCAAACTTATATATACATTGCCATCGGCATGATCAGCTGATTGCAATCAATTTCGATGGGGAGCATTGCATCATATTTATGCAATTACATATGATCAGCTTAGGTTAATAACATAACCGAGTGACCATAACTATGTTAATAATGACGCCGTTGCGAATGAAAATATCGGGTCTTGGATGTATGCTGATTTGCCGCTTTTAATTCTGGCGTGGCGTCATTCTTTCCATTTTAATCGTCAACCAGTGGACGAGGACTCATTAGTTCTTGCCGCATGCTCAGGCAGACCAACGTAACCACGTGCGTGTCCCATATATTCCCGGACCTTCTTTAGCGCACATGCGGTGTATAGCTAACTAGTGCGCACACTCACACGGATTATCAACATTAAATATAATTGTTATACGGCATACTGGCCATAGGTATAATGGAAGGGCATAAGTATACGTGAAATCTAAATTGCAGCTACCTTATGTAAATTATATATATTATTTGAGTCGCGGTTATAGTCAGCGAGTGTACTCCTAATCAACCTTCGTAATTACAAATGATTTTTTTGGATCATTCAGATCAGCTGTTATTTAAATTAATATTAGTTTTAAAGTGTTATCTCACTCATGTATGCTTTTGCATACATGCTTGCTTTTGCTTTTGAGTTTAGTTGTATATTCCATGGCATAATAAAAAGAAAAATTCGCTAGGAACTGCTGGTATTCTGATGTTTTTTTTTGAGCCAGACCAGGATGTAAATCGTCGTGCGAATTATTTAGTGGATCAGTTGTATTGTTCCACTAGAAATCTTATTATGCTATCGGCACTTTTGATTCACTAAGGACTTTTAGATCTGATGTCGAGTCGGTTCTCTACCAGGTTATAGGAGGTTGGTGAGGCCTAATAACATTCAATTTGTTTTAGTTGAATTGAGATTTGTTCTGGCTGGATTATTTCGACTCGTCGCTCTTCAACTTAGATCAGATAACTCAAAACTGATTAAGTAAAACAGTTTGTTTGCTTTTCGTAAGAGAAATACCAAATATTGATGTAGATAATGCGATGTATTTACCTAAAGTCCCATGTTATAGTATGTTATGTTCAAATATTGTTACATTACTTTTGAATTGTCTTTAGCGTTTCTTTTCTGCCGCAAAACCATTTTTCATTATCGTATTTATCGCTCATTATCGGTTTTTCGTTACATATTACCGTATATATCTTAAAATTAAAATCCTTCTTGGATAAATTTCTATTTAACTCTTCGACCAATTATAATCGATTTATTGGTTATGGCTGTCGTACGTAGTCAGGAAAGTTCAGCTCTCAACGAGGCACCTGCATTTGCAATAAATCATCGCATGGTGATGCAGACATTGTAGAAACTCCATATTGTCAAATTAGAAGCAACAAGACCTGTCCCACTTGTAAACGAGATTTTAGTCGAGCATTTGAAGATAACAGTGACTCAAATATATTAGCTTCACAAAGACCTACTAACACGGGGCCGTTCCTCGATCCCGAACTATTACCCGAAGTAACGCTCGCAATACTCCTAAAGCCGCATGAGGTCGTCCTAGTGGA